>JACEEZ010004747.1:0-18058 GCA_016584305.1 Chionoecetes opilio | reverse complement strand
TGTTTTCCTTCCTCTCGGCGCACATGAGGCTTCAAACCCGTATTTTGCCCTCAAGCCGCCGACCCCCAGGGGGGGAAAACCGGGTGAGTCCAGGTGTGCCCCCTTTGAACCCAGTCGGGTTTTTTTTTCTTTAAATTTTCTTGAACGTTGATAATTAAATATAAACTGGAAATTTCACATCTAATCTCTTGCTAAAAACAGCTCTATGTAATTAGTTGTCCTATGGCGTCTACGCCCTTTTTTTTCTCCCCCCAGCTGCTTGCTCTGTACAGGGGCCTTATCCGCCCATGTAGGAATATGCCTCACATGTCTGTGGGAGATCCACTCATACAGCTCTCCAAACAGGGTTGAGTAAAAAAATGTTCGTACATCTCAACTCCCCTTCTCTGACCAATCAATCATTGGGGGCCCAAATACGCCGGGGGACGCGTCGCCTCGCCCACCTACGACGCCACTCCCGGGGGTCACCACGCGCGAGTTCCCATGCAGGCTCCTTTCCCATACCAAGCAGCTCTCGACAAGAAACATAACTTGCCCCAGCCACGGGGCCTTGTGGGCCCCCCTTGGCCCCCTCCACGCCGGATTTTTACATACAATACAACCCGATGGGAAGGATCGGTTTCAGGGTAGCGTGCCACATGCCCATATAGCCGAAGTTGGCGCTGAGGGACTATGCAGGTAATAGGCCTCGATTCAGTCTCACGGTGCAATCGCTGTTTTGACACGTAATCATCCAGCGATACCCCATGATTCTGCGAAGACATTTATTCCCAAAGGCATGATTCGTCTCTTTCAAGTCACTTTTTTAGTGTCCATGTCTCACAACCATAGAGAAAAGACAGGGATCACAAGCGACTTGAAGATCGGATCTTTGTCCTCCTGCACAGGTACCGACAACGCCAAATACTCCCGCTGAGCGAGTCCATAACGCTGTGGGCTATGCCAATCCGCCGTAAGACTTCTGGACGTGACCCCCCGTCATTATGGACTGCGCTACCAAGGTATGTAAAACTTTCCAAGATCCAATGCCCTCGCCACACGCATGAACAGACTGTACTGCTTCATCTAGAAAGTCTCCCAAATACCTGGACCTTGGTCTTGAGCCAGGAGACCTCAAGTCCCAAGGCTTTGCCTCCTCGTGCAGCGCCTCGAGAGCCATCAGCAGGACCTCCAGCGACTCAGCGAAGACTACTGCATCATCGGCAAAAACAGATCAGTGATCTTGGTGTTGCCGACGGATGCTCCACAATCACTTTGATCTACAACCTTGTCCAATACCCAGTCCATACAAGCGTTGAAAGTGATGGGGCAAGGACGCACCCTTGCCCACTCCGTATTCCAGGAAAGAAGCTGGATAAAACCTGCCCCACACTTCACAGCACTCTCAGTCCCAGAATACAGACCAGTTATCAAACCAATAGTCCTTGCAGGAACCCCTCGAAGTCGCAGAAGATCCCAAAGTGACTCACGATGCACTGAGTCAAACGCCTTCTTGAGATAACATAGGCTGCAAGCATCCCCTGTCGAAACTCACGTCGGCGTTCCACCAGGACATGAAGCGCGAGGATACGGTCCGTTGTTGACTTACCAGGCGTGAAACCCAGACTGCTGAGATCTCTGATGCTTCACCAGATGACTGCGAATTCGTGTCAGCAATAGATGGGCAAGCACCCTTTCCTGGTACGCTGAGCAGTGTAATACCGCGGTAATTGTTGCAGTCCTGACGGTCCCCTTTCCCTTTCCCGATAGGGACGACCCGCCCCCCTTTTTCCCGTCAGGAGGAATGTTACCTGATTGCACACGGCAGTCAGGACAGCATGCAACCCGCGGATCATGGCCTCACCCCCGCTTTGAGGAGCCCCCGCACTGATATTACAAACACCAGCTGCCTTTCACCCTTCAACTTTGCTACAGCCTCTCTGACTTCGTCAAGAGAGGGTGCGGTTTCGTCAATGGGAGGATCGGCATCCTGCCTGTAACCCAGTGGTGTGAAGCTGCTCAGTTGGAGGGTCCACCGTGAACAACTGTCCAAAGTACTCAGCCAAGAGCCCATCCCCAATTGCCCACCATGTCCGACACGAGGCACCCATCTGCTGTTCGAATAGCACTCGCCCGAGAAGGAGACTTGGAACGGAGCTTCTTCAGGGCTCGGTAGGCCCCTGAAGAAGCTCCGTTTCCAAGTCTCCTTCTGGGCGAGTGCTATTCGAACAGCAGATGGGCGCCTCGTGGGCGGACATGGATGGGCAGATGGTTCGTTGGGCTGAGTACTTGGGCAGTTGTTCACGGTGGACCTCCAACTGAGCAGTTCACACCACTGGGTTACAGGCAGTGGATGCCGATCCTCCCATTGACGAAACCCCACCCTCTCTTGACGAGTCAGAGAGTGTAGCAAAGTTGAGGGGTGGAAAGGCAGCTGGTGTTTTTAATATCAGTGCGGAGCTCCTCAAAGCTGGGGGTGAGGCCATAATCCACGGGTTGCATGCTGTCCTGACTGCCGTGGGCAATCAGGTAACATTCCTCCTGACTGGAAAAGGGGGTGGTCGTCCCTATCTGGAAAGGGAAAGGGGACCGTCAGGACTGCAACAATTACCGCGGTATTACACTGCTCAGCGTAACAGGCAAGGTGCTTGCCCATCTTTTTGCTGACACGGATTCGCAGGGCCATTGGTGAAGCATCAGAGACCTCAGCCAGTCTGGGTCACGCCTGGTAAGTCAACAACGGACCGTATCCTAGCGCTTCGTGTCCTGGTGGAACGCCGACGTGAGTTTCGACAGGGGATGCTTGCAGCCTATGTTGATGTCAAGAAGGCGTTTGACTCAGTGCATCGTGAGTCACTCTGGGATCTTCTGCGACTTCGGGGGATTCCTGCAGGGACATTGGTTTGATAACTGGTCTGTATTCTGGGACTGAGAGTGCTGTGAAGTTGGGGCAGGTGTACCCGGGCTTCTTTCCTGTGAATACAGGAGTGAGGCAAGGGTGCGTCCTTGCCCCATCATTTTTTCAACGTTGTATGGACTGGGTATTGGACAAGGTTGTAGTTTCAAAGTGATTGTGGAGCATCCGTGGGCAACCCCAAGATCACTGATCTTGTTTTGCCGATGATGCAGTAGTCTTCGCTGAGTCGCTGGAGGTCTGGTGATGGCTCTCGAGGCGCTGCACGAGGAGGCAAAGCCCTTGGGACTTGGGGTCTCCTGGCTCAAGACCAAGGTCCAGGTGTTTGGAGACTTACTAGATGAAGCAGTACAGTCTGTACATGCGTGTGGCGAGGACATTGAGATCTTGGAAAGTTTTACATGGTTGGTAGCGCAGTCCAAAATGACGGCGGGTCACGCCCAAGAAGTCTTACGGGGGAAATTGCATAGCCCACGGTGTTATGGACTCGCTCAGCGGGGGGGTATTTGGCGTTGTCGGTACCTGTACAGGAGGACAAAGATCCGGATCTTCAAATCGCTTGTGATCCCTGTCTTACTCTATGGTTGTGAGACATGGACACTAAATAGTGACTTGAAGAGACGAATCAATGCCTTTGGTAATAAGTGTCTTCGCAGAATCATAGGGTATCGCTGGGATGATTACGTGTCAAATCAGCGATTGCACCGTAAGACTGAATCGAGGCCTACTACCTACATAGTCCGTCAGCGCCAACTTCGGCTATATGGGCATGTGGCACGCTACCCTGAAACCGATCCTTCTCATCGGGTTGTATCTGTAAAGGACAATCCGGCGTGGAGGAGGCCAAGGGGGCGCCCACAAGGCTCGTGGCTGGGACAAGTTGATGTTTCTTGTCGAAAGCTGCTTGGTATGGGAAAGGAGCCTGCATGGGAACTCGCGCGTGATGACCCCCGGGAGTGGCGTCGTAGGGTGGGCAAGGCGACACGCCCCCCGGCGTATGCCCCCAATGATTGATTGAACAAGACACCTCCCAAACTAAAATGGCCCATCTCCCCTTTTTATATTCTCCAACATTTTTAATTTATAGGGAATTGCAACTAAGCGGACTTTTTGTTACTTCTTGCTTTTTGCCCTTGGTCAGTCCTTTGTTTTGTAAAAAAAAAAAGACTCTTCACAGCGTGTTCACGTTAATTACTCCTCTTTTTTGTCAAACTTGGATAGTGATTCCTGTTTAGTTTTGTCATTTTTTTCGGAAAAAGAGCGTTTTCGCCAAAACCATTTGATATAGGAAAGTATAATTTAATGTCAAGGCTGCGATGAGGTATCGCGTCGAGCTATGTATGTCTGTTTGTCCAGGTGGGGTGAGGTGCCTGTGTGGAGGGAGGCCAGTCGACTGTCATGGCTGGCTGGGTGAGGTGTGGCGTCGCGGGAGGGGGACAGTTTGCACGTAGCAATGCCTTGCGTAAAAAAAGCTGTATTACGGTGGCAAGATTTTCTTTACATATTATTAGAAACATGCATTATTAAATACATTATTGTATGCAACATTTCATTCCCAAGGTTCCATGCAATACTGCACACACCCAGTAATCATTGTACAAGGCAATTTGGTAAACTTTTCACTGTATACTATTAACGTAAGCAAACTTCTCAGTCTTTTATTTACGTAAGCAAATTTTTCCCTTTGTTATTAACGTAAGCCAAAATATCTTATATTATTAACATAAGCAGCTTTTTCACTGTATATTTTGAACGCTATCAAATGTATCCACTGAAAGAGATAATGCAAACTGATGTATTTTTCTTTGAAAGTATTTATTACATAAACATTAATACTGTATATATGTTATCACAGTAGCATATTATTCATAACAGACGCTTTTAATATGAAACAATGCTATTAATATACCCTGCCATTTTCAATAATTGATAATAATTTCAATACAAACCACCTGAGGCTGCACTGCTATTCATAGACGTGAAGAACACCTACCGCCTTATTGCCATTCATGAACTATTGTATATATAGACTCACAAATCTTAGTGACTCATAAATACACAATACATCTAGAGACACACAAGGAACACAGACAGACGACACACTAAATTTGTCTCTGTACATAATTTTTGTTAATGTATTATAAGATCGATTGTGAATACACGTGTGAAAGTGAAGTGGACGTAGTATTGGGATGAAGAGATGCAAGTGGAGGCGGTGGTGTGCTAACGTTACATTCATCCATACAAACATATCTTAACAATTGTCTTGGTACAGGGGTTTTCTTAAGTAAGATGGGTGTCTTCTAAGTAATAGTAACTAGTCATAAATAGAAAACGCTTAAATCTTCTTCGCCACGACCACAAACATCATACCTGGACGTTACTCACTGCCAAAAACTCAAAATAATCAGGTCATACCTCGCCGCTGAACCGCAGGGACACACAGATGGAGGGCATGTACGGCGAACACTTCTGAGAAGTATGACTTTGAAGCAGCAGAGGGGAGTGCTCACTAGAATAGGCAGATATATATATTATATATATATTTATATATTATATATAATAATATATATATATATATAGTATATATATATATATATATATATTAAATAAAAAAAAAAAAAATACAAAGGAAACAACAAACAGCAACAGACCGATAGGTCCTTACAAGGCTGTTTGCTTTAACTACACTACACTAACTAGATAATAAGAGAGAAAGGATAGGAAGTAGAAGGCTCCTCCCCACCCACCCATCCCTCCAGCCGAAGCTGGCCGGAAAAAGAAGTGATACCATGCAATATAGAAAACTGCATGGAATTGTGAGGAAAGTTGAAAGCTGGATCTATGGCTAACTACTACTAGTTTGTGGGGGTAGGTTTAGTGCTTGATAGATAGGTCATGTTATGTGTGTTTTGTAATGGTGTAAAACACAGTGTGGAGGTTCAAGGGTGGTGTGGCAGCCTTGCCTGGCGCTTTTCTTGGGAGGCAGCAGTCCATCGGGCCCCAGCTCCGTTCAATCCACTGCGGATTGTGTACTTTCCATGTAGGACGCCGTACACGTCAATGCCTCCTGCAGCAGTGACCCCTGGTACCTTAAATCCCGATGGTGGTCACTAACTGTCAGGACCCTAACTGAACCACAGCCCGTCACAGGTCGAGAGTAGTAGTGGTAACCGTTAACTCGGGGCTATCTGTGTGTGTTATGAGGTCTAATGTAGTGTTGGTGTAGGCTCAGTGTGGAAGTTCAAGGGTGGTGCGGCGCCTTGCCTGGCGCTTTTTGGGAGGCAGCAGTCAATCAGGCCTCAGCTCCGTTTCAATCTACTCCGGTAGTGCACTTTCCAAGTAGGACGCCGTGCACTTAAATTTGCCCCCTGCAGCAGTGACCCCTGGTACCTTAAATCCCGATGGTGGTCACTAACTGACAGGGCCCTTACTGAACCACAGCCCGTCACAGGTCAAAAGTTGTAGTAGTGACCGTTTACTTGGGGTGTCTGAGCCGTTTTGGGAGGGGTTGTGTAGACGCGGACTCGCAATCATTTTACGCAATGAGAGTAAGTATCAGAGGCCCGCGAGATAAATTTATTATTCCGAGATAAACAGTGACAACGGGGATTTGATATGAAATATTTATCGGGGGCGATTTTTAAATGAGTCTTTTGTATTTGAGTTTAACTACGTCTGAGGGCGGGCCCATTCCATACGTTTACAACACGGTTTGTGAAGAAGTACTTTGCTTCGTTCGTTACAAACCTTTTTCCTGCTTATTTTAAATCCGTTGTTTCTAGTTGAGCTGACTGGTCTAGCTTGAAATGATTTTTGGGACTACGTTCGTAAATCCATTGAAGATTTTAAAGACTTCGATGAGGTCACCTCTTATCCTTCGTTTTGTTAGTGGAATAAGTTAAGTTCTTTGAGCCGATTTTCGTACGATTTATTACGCAAATCTAGGTATCTTTTTGGTTACTCTGCGCTGTATTTTTCTAGTTTATCTATGTCCTTTTTATAATAAGGTGACCAGAACTGCACACAGTATTTCTAGAGGGGGGCGAACAAGCGAGTTAAAAAGAGTGAGTATAACTTTTTCAGATTTGAAAACTGAAAGTTCGTCCAATAAAGCCAACCAATTTATTTGCAGTTTTACTACCTCTATAATTTGGTTATTCGGTTTGAGATCTTTCGAGATTATAACGCCTAAATTTTTTTTTTATCAACACATGTTAATTGGAAATCGTTCATCACGTAACTTTTATGAGGGTTGTTATTACCGATATGTATACATGACATTTGTCAAGGTTGAAATTCATTTGCCATGTTTTTGACCATTCTGTTAGCGTGTTTAAGTCGTTTTGTAGAGTTGGCGCTGAGATTCTGTAGAGGCTATGTTTGTGATTTTCGTTGTCATCAGCAAATTTCGATATCCTGCATGTGATTCCCTCGTCAATGTATTTATGTATATTAAGAACAGGATAGGTCCGAGAACTGATCCTTGAGGAACACCACTATTTACACTGGGTTCCCGTCGAGAAAATTTTCCCTTAAATTTCCACCCTTTGTTTACGATTTGACAGCCAGTTTTCTATCCAATTTTAAAGATGGCCTGTTAACATGAGCTTTTACTTTGCTAATGAGACGCTTATGAGGACTTTGTCGAACGCTTTTTGAAAATCGAGGTAAACTACGTTACTGCCCTCATGGTTTGTATATAATATATATATATATATATATATTAAAATATATATATATAGAGAAGAGAGAGAGAGGAGAGAGAGAGGGGAGAAAAGGAAGAGAGAGAGAGAGAGAGAGAGAGAGAGAGAGGGAGAGAGAGGAGAGAGGGAGAGGAGAGATGGGGAGAGGAGAGAGAATGAGAGAGAGAGAGAGAGAGGACGGAGAGAGAGAATGGTGGCAACAGACGGGGAAGATCTCATTATTGATTGATAACCGCAAATTAAGAAGCGCTCGTCTTGGATAGTAATGATGGCAGTAAAGAGATAGTGGCCATATAAACTGGTGGCAGATAGGGAGGAAGTGTTCATTATAAATTGGTGGGAGCAAACTGGGATGTGATGACTTTTGACATAGGGTGGTTAGGAGGAGATATTTGTGGAGAGCCTCAGCACTTGTGTGTAGAGCTGATAAGGGGGTCATTGCTCTCACACTTGTTATGAAATATGGAGGGAGAAGGAGGACAAGGATGAGGGGGGTGAGTACTTTAATGCTCCAGTTTAATGGGAGAGGCATATATGTTATGGGAATCTTCTCTCTCTCTCTCTCTCTTCTCTCCTCTCTCTCCTCTCTCTCTCTCTCTCTCTCTCTCTTCTCTCTCTCTCTCTCTCTCTCTCTTCTCTTCTTTTTTTTTTTTTTCTTTTTTTTTGTTTTTTTTTTTTTTTATTAATTAGATTGTATTTTAAGGGAAGAAGTAATTATGGCCTTCAAAACAAAAAATTATAAAAATTTTTTTATAAAAACCCAAAAACCCGGTAATATTCACGTCGGTCGGGGGTGCTTTTAAAGGGAAAAAACAATAATTGGTTGTTCCCCGGGGATTAAGGGAAAATTCTTGGGTTAACCACCAAAATAATAGAAAAAACATTTTTAAGAAATACCCCAATCGGGGTAAAGTTTTACACAAGTTTTGTTTGTTTTTTGTTTTTTTTTCTTCGTGTTTCGCTCCTCGTCTTTTTGCTGGGAGGGTCCCTTCTGGGCCTTCCCCCTTTTATGAGGCGTCGCTGTGGCTTTTCTTACCCCTAAAATTTTATATTATCCACAAAACGACCACCGGAATTAGGAGACCTTTTACCTTAAGCCTTTCCCTCTTTCCCCAATGGTTTTCTTTTCAATCCTTCCTCAAAATTTTTTTTTTTTTTTTCCTTTTTCCCAACAACAACTCCTTCTTTCCTTTTTTTTCAAACTGGACCTCCCTTTCTTTCCCAATTTTTTTTTAGGAAGTATCGTCTCGTTTATATTAGATCTGACACTTTTTGATATGAAGGAGACGGATGAATGACTTGATCTCATTAAGACATATGTTATGGACATCATTATCTCTTAATTGATCTATTTTGGAAATCTATGTATTGGTTTTGGCTTTGGGTGCAATTTTTGGACTCTCTAGCCATTGATTTATTAGTTTAATTCAAGATTAAATCTTGAATGGTGTGTGTGTGTGTGTGGGGTGTGTGTGTGTGTGTGTATCATCTAGTTGTATTTTACAGGGCCAGAGCAACGCTCATAGGCCCCGTCTCCATATCAACATTTTTATCATTCATCCTTAGTGGTTAGTGTAGGCCGAAGCCAGCACCCCGGGAGGGGGGTCACAAACCCCCGGCTGACACCCGGTACCATTCACTGCGGGTGGACAGGGGCTCGGGTTTTAAGGAAACAGCCCATATTTTCGCTCCGCCCGGGGGGGATCGAACCGGGACTTCTCGGTTGTGAACCGAGCGTGGCTAACCACTACACTACGGAGTACCCACATCTACAGAGGACCCCCACATCTACGGAGTACACACACTACGTGTGTGTGTGTGTGTGTGTGTGTGTGTGTGTGTGTGTGTGTGTGTGCGTGGTGCGTGTGCGTGCGTGCGTGCGTGCGTGCGTGCGTGCGTGCGTGCGTGCGTGCGTGCGTGCGTGCGTGCGTGCGTGCGTGCGTGCGTGCAGGTGGTGCGTGCGTGCGTGCGTGCGTGTCTCTCTTGACGCCTCATTTCCTGGATCGGATTTATCATCATCGACACAGAATGGAGACCTTTTACCTTGCCTTTCCCTCTCCCCAATGTGCTTCTCCTTCTCTCCTTCCTCACACACTCTTCTTTCCTTATTCACCTGACTCTTTTCTTAGTTTTTCTCTCCTACCCTCATCTTCTCTTCCTCCTGTAAACTTTTTATCTATATCTTTCTCTTATTTATTATTTATTTTCTCACTCTATTCTTCTTGGAATTTAGCTGTCACTTATCACGTTCAGAGAGAGCGAGAAAGATATATATAATATATATATATATATATATATAATATAGAGAGAGAGAGAGAGAGAGAGAGAGAGAGAGGAGAGAGAGAGAGGAGAGAAGAGAGAGAGAGAGGAGAGAAGAGAGCGGAGAGAGAGAGGGAGAGGGGAAGACGAGAGAGAGAGGAGGAGAGAGAGAAGAGAAGAGTACTGAGACAGATAGAGGAGTAGATGGGAGTAGGGTGGGAGAAAAAATGACTGTGTGTGTGGTGTGTGTGGGTGTGTGTGTGTGTGTGTGTGTGTATATGTGTGTGGTATTCACCCATGGTCTTGTCCACGCGAGCTGGCTCGCGATCGCCAGTTTTCCCCTTCCGGGCGAGATTGGAGCTCATTATTATCGGTTTTTGGTAAGGGTTGGGACTCACCCCCACCAAACCCCATCCCCGGCTAAGAGGACAGTAACCACCGAATTTGTCAGTGAAAAAATATGCTGGAGCAGTTATGATTCGATCCGGTTTTACCACAGAATGAGGGGGCCAGCACTTCAACCTGACAGTGGGGTGTGTGTGTTGGTGTGTGTGTGTGTTGGTGTGTGTTTTTGTGGTGGTGTGTGTGTTGTTTGTGTGGTGGGGTATGTGTGCTGGGAAGGTTGTAACATCTGAGGAAGAAGAAGTTAAACAAGATCTGGTCAATGATAAGTATCAACGAGAGAATCCTATCACACCGAAGATGGGTAGCAGTGTTCAAGTAGGAAGACGAAGAGCCATTCTGGTCACATTCCGAGCGGGAAAACAGCAGGGACAAGATACTTGGGTGCGTCGAGTAGTGAAGCACAAAGGAGGTGAATTCAGCAAAAATATATCAAGAAGATGCCATCCAGTATACGGAAAGAATGGAAGAGGCTTCGAGACAATGAGAAAGCTGGAAAAGGAACTGCCCGAAAAATAGGATGTGTAATCCCGGGTTTGATTTTTGAAAAAAGGAAGCTTTACCGGGACGAACAATGATCGATTCGTGGAGTCAACAGAGTTTTTAGGAGGACCACATCAGGTACAACTTTTGAATATATTATCCTGGGGAAAGTGAACGGAGTAAAAACTAAACTAGAGAAGAAAATTGTGAGTGATCTGTGGTATAATTTTGAAACAATTTGCTTGAACGAGGTTAAGACACCACTACATGTTTCTTCCCAGGGGTATATATCATACAAAAGCATTGTAAAAGGTTCGAAACATAGGGGTGGTACTGTGTTATTGATTAAGAATTATTTGAGTCATTCCTTATTCAATATTCAATTTCAGTACAGAAGATCAATATGGTTTCAGATGCGCTGTAGCCCTAAGACTGTTCGGATGTTGCTACATTCCTCCAGCCGACTCGCTGTATTATTCACACGAGTCCTTCGCAGCCATCCAAGAAAAGTTAATATCAAATTCCGTGTGTAAAGAGTATATGATAATAGGAGACATGAATACCAGATTCGGAAGATCAGTCCGAGATTTGCTGAATATCTCGAGCCACCTGGTGTCAATACCTGTCATATCCAATGTTGCCTGATGATGTCGAGCTACCTAATGATAATGTGTATATATCATCAAGTGTTTGTAGAGAGTCTGGGTTACTGGTACTTAATAATTTAAAAACTCTTGTAAACACTTTGTAAGAAAAAAGACTTATAGAAAGGGATCAGAGTGGACATCAGAGTTGGATACATGTATCGTAAGCCACTCGTTAGTAGGCAAGATGAATAGTTCATAGTACACGATAATGAAGGTTTGCCCTCTGACCGTGCTCCCTATCTCTGTGTCTGTAGCAGCAGCAGGTGTGGATTTGGATGACTTATACAATCGTGCTATTTACTTTGGTGATCATGCTGTGTTGCATAGTCAACAATCATGTCAAGGGGGTGTTGTTAAGCCTATTCAAATGAAATATAATAATAGCCAGTGTTTAAAAAACAATCTGGAAAATGTATGTATCCCTGCAGAATTACATGATATTAATGATACTGTTAGCAACATTACAACCATATTATATCAAATGTGTGAGTGTAAGTAGTGTGATTCACTGCCCCAAATGGTGAAAAATACCATGGGAAGGTGGGAGAGGATATTGGAGGATAGTGATCCCTCAATTTGTGGAAAGAAATCAACTGGAAGGGAGAGTTATGGTAAACCCCGAGATAAAAACAGTTCCCCCCCGATGATGGGGTTTAAGCGTTTTAGAAGAAACTTTAACCCGCCAAATATGCAGTCCACTTCAGAAGAATTCGCATAAAGTATGTACCAGATTGGATGAGAATTTTCCTAAATGAGGTTCAGGGACTAATAAAAATTTTTTTAAATCAATAAAGTGGTGGACTGAGGGGTTTACGCCAGGCTTTTTTGAAGCTTTTACCTGCCCAAGGATAGGTTACTTACAAAATTTTAACTCTGTTTTTCTTACGGAATATCCCAGGGCGGGGTTTTTAGGCAAAAATGTCAATATTTAAGAAAGGGCAAAAAGGCAGAGTGAAAATTACAGAGGGAAATCTACCCAAAGATAGAAAAATTTTATACGATATGGTTTGTGTTCGCGTTTTTGTCCTCTGGTTAAACCCCCTTTAGAGAACACCGGGGCAATAAGAATGGGTTTTTCTTGAACAGTTGTTTGTCTACGTTTGTTGTTTATGGCTAGGAGAAGGAAATTTACTCTTTTTAACTTTATAGACTTTAAGCAGGCATAGATAGGTAAAAGACATGATTATTCGCGGTTGAGGCGCTTAGGATGTGGCCCATAATGATATCTGCTATATTTGCCATTGAAAAAAACTACTGGCAAACCATAAAACAAAACACAATTGTAGATCAGAATAAATGTAATGATATAAACCCGTTCCCTTGATTCTTTTGGGCTCCACACTCCCCAATTGACAGCATTAACGTCAACAAACTTGCCAGGACAAACCAAACCCCCCCCCCCCCAAAGGGAGAAAACCAATACCTCTAAACAGCATCAGATACCATTAATGAACACCCCAGAAAAAATTCCGTCAATACCCCTGTGTATGTACCCAGCTGTGAACGTCGCTAAAAAAACGGGAGCTCCCGACCTCTTCAACACAACCCCCTTTCTAAAAAAACAGCTGATAGCTCCCTTTCCCCGATGGCCAAATCAGTTTTCCCAGTCAGCAGCCACTGCTTCGAGACACCGAGAAAATATAAATCTAAAAAACTTATGTTTACACTACTTATTAACAAATTCCCCCTTTTTTTTTTTTTTTTTTTTTTTTTTTTTCCTTTTTTCTTATTCGTAATGGCTTCAAGCAGTGCAGAGGGTGATGTTTTTTTTGGTCAAGCAATTTGCTATTTGCTTAGGTAGCTATCCACTCCACGGGACAAAATATTTTGCTTTTCTTACATTTTTTCAGACAACCCAATTTTAATTCAAAGGATTTATCCTCCACTTTTTTCAGGCCCTTAAAGGGGCATCAACAAGGATTTGTTATTACAAAACATTTATAGGTACATTTCCCTATACAATGTTTCCCAAAGTTTTTCCTTATGTAATAGGCACCTCACCCAAACTTCCAACAATGCCAGTGTTTCACAGTAAAGTTGATTTGACGATTTCTGATTTTTTTTGGGTTTCCCAAACAGATAGGACATCTTTTTATTTTCCACGCTGGGAAAAAAATAAATCCACCCTGAAAACCGCAATCACTCGGGTTTAGAAAATGAGCATCACGAACACTCCAATATACATTGCAGTCAGCACGGGGAAAAAGGGCTGTTTTGGCTGTTTTCACTCTCTTGATCACCTTTGTTTTTCCCATAAGATCTCCTTTGTCTTTTTCCCAAAAACCTCTACTAAATGAAACACACATAAAATGAGATATGGGTATTTTTGTGTCCCTACCCAGTTTTAGCGACTTACAAGCACCGTAAAAAGTATTCCCTCTCATTCAAGGCTTTTCCCTTTCTTTTGGCTCTTTTTCTGACTTATCCCACTTGATGCGATATTTTTTTTAGCTCTCCTGTCAAGTTTATTCCACTTTTTCTGCTTTACTTTAATCCCTACATATTAAAATTGCCCGAATCAGTGTCACCAATCATAAATCCCTTTCTGTAATTTTGATACACATTTTTTTAAATTTTCCCTTTGTGCTCCCCAACAGAAATCATGACATGATGCACAACCCCTCTAAGAGTACCTTCTTTGAACACAAACATAGCCGGATCATATCTCGATGGTCTATACCCAGTCTCACAGCTCGTCTTTTAGGGTCGCATACCAGGTTTAAGCAGATCTTAAGCCCATATACATTTTTCTTAAATTTTCCAAAACCTTGCCACAGAAAAACTCTGGGGTGGCTGCAAAAACACTTCCCGATTGACTGAGGGCCTGTAAGTACGCTGCCTTTATGTAAATTTTGTTTTACAGTCCATTTTTCATAACATAATATTAATGCCGTCTCAGGACTTCCTTACTACAATTTGGCGACTCTTGGTTATATCCTCAAGTTTTTTCTTAAAACCCTCTTGTCCAAATCTAGCTTTTACTGTCTTGCCCTTTTTTTCTGCTTTTCTGTTACCGGGGGTGGAAACAAAAAGCAGAAAAAGAGGGCAAGAAGTTAAAGCTAGTTTGTAGCAGGAGGATTTGAAGAGAATTGAGGATGTTTAAAACCAGGGAGTGGGCCACTGTAGTAAGGGGGAAGCCTGAGACTGGCTTTAAGTATTATTTTAATGAGAAATGGAACAGAAAACTTGAGTTTAAGGGCGGGCCCTTCCCCATTCCACATCTCGAAGACTTAATTGTTTTCCAAATTTTAAATTTTCTTTCCTTTTGGGGGCCCAATTAGTTTTCTATCTGATATGGTGATCATAATCTTTCATTTCTGTCTCCCCATATTATACTCTCTTCCAAAATCCATCCCGATTCTTCACCATTTTGTCTTTGCATAATTAAAGCAATCCTTGTATTTCCCTGTCCCCTTCCCAACTCTACTCAAATTTTAAATTTTAATTTTCTCTTTGGGAATCTGCAGCGTAATTCTCCCTTTTTTTCCCTTAGGGCAGTTGTTTTTTTTTCGGGTCATCAACTTTTGCAGTTACTTCTTTCCTTATCTTCCTTTGGTATCATCATCATCCCCCCTTCGTTCTTGCTTTTTTGTGGCGACTTTTTGTTATTTTTCCTTATACTTCTCGTATTCCTTCGCACTGTCAACATGTTGCTTTGGGCCACCCTTCCTTTTTTTTGCAATGTGAGCCCGACCATTTGTCGCCATGTTCAAACGTTAACTTTTCCATCCTTCCAAAACTCGTCCGGACCCCCATCGCCTCACCCACGTTGAATACACGTAATCCTATTTAACATTCTATCCTCCCTTTTCTAAGGTTTTGAATAAGGGTCTTCTAATTCTCTCGTTAGCATCAGCTTTTTCAAATTCTTCTCTTTACCCCGCAGAGCTATCAAATTTTTTAGCTCAGCTGTTTATGGTGGATATTTTCTAATGTGAAGGGCCATCCTCTCCTAATTGGGCGTTTTTATTAAAGCTGAAAAACCAACGATTTGGGGGGAAAAACCCGGTTTTTTGTAAAACATTCCTGACCGCCACACCCCAAACCAATGAGTGTCAATATTGCAATTGTTTCCCCTTAATTCAGCACGTTGTTTTTCAACCGCATTGAGTCTTCACAGACCCCCTGCTCTAAGGGCTTTCCCCCTGCAGTCAATTACCCTTTATGTTAAAATTTTTGCAAAATTTCTCCCTGAATTCATTTTATTAAATTCCCCTCCATTGTCAGTTAAAATTTTTTTGGGAGCCCCAAAAAAATGAAACCCCGTCTCATCCGCATCTATGAAACCTCTGCTGCTTTTTTCTTGGATACACAGGCATGCAAATCTTGGGCATATCAACCAAACCAAAGGGAAATATTTCCCTTTCAAACCTTAAGGTCATGTGATCATCCATTAAAAAATTTTCCATTGGCAACTGACTATTGGTCAGCGGGGCTTTCTAAACTTATACATTTTCGATGTCGCTTTAAGTTTCCTAATTTTTTCCTCCAGTCCAATTTTTTTTGCCCGACTTTAAATTAATTTTAGCAGCTTTCTTAGAGGGATGAGCAAATTGTTTGTGCAATTTTAACGTTTTTTCCCCCCGGGGGTCCCTCTCCTTTAGTGTACGGACATATTTCATGAAGTTTCTTTCACCTTCAAAATTCTGGCATTGTTTATAGGAATAGCATAATGCCAGTACTGTATTTTCAAACCTTGGATCTCACCCCCTTTCAGGGATACGGTCACCCTAAATTTATCACCATCTCATTTCCTTATAAAGGTTTTATAAGAATAGAGGAAGTCTGACAGATGACCCCCGTTTAATTTCTATTTCCTTATTTATATCCAGGTATCTTTACCCTTTTGTGTGCCTTTACAGTTGTCCTCACCAAATCTGAAAAAATTTTATGGTTCTGTATTTTCAACAAGACCTTTTTAATTTTATCTAAATTTTCCCCATATTCCAACCCCCTTTTCCCACATACATTTACATTACAGCCCCCTGTCCAATACAGCACATCCTTGCCTTTTCCAAATTTATCGTGTACTGTGGTCTCAAAGAAATTATTTGTCATAACACCTTTTCTCTTTTCCCTTTTTCACAATTCCTTTCCCAATGACTCGAGAACCACCTGAAACAGCCACGTCATATCCCGTATTCCCAGTTTTCCTTGGGTATTGCCTACCTACTGTACCTTCTACTCTATTCCAATTTTGCCCAAATTTTCCCTTTGGGTTTTTCCCTAATTTGGGGTCCCAAGACGTCCCCCTCCGATCCTCATATAGTATCTTCTGCCTGCCCTCCCTTTTTTCATCCTGCGTGCATGGGCCCTTGTTACAAAGTGGTTCCTCCCTTTACCCGTACCCCAGGGTCCAAGTCAACTTTAACCAGCACTTTTTTTCGAAATTTTTTTTATGTTGCTCTTATTCCTTAAATGACAATGGTTTGGGGCATCATTGTTCCTTTCTGCACTTTCGTAGTCTAAACTCTTAACAAGTCTAAATGCAAGACTTCATCAGGTATTCCCTTTTTCTCTTTATTTTAAAATACTTTTTATCAAATTCTCTCATAAAATCACAAATTGGGATCACGTTCCCCCTTTTTGAGCATTTTCGAAATCTGATATGCCTACAATTTTCTTCTCTGGTTCTATAAGAAAAAGCTTTATCCCTTTTCTAAGAGAATATTAACCCTTATTTTTTCTTGTCTGAGTTGAAAATGATTTGCACTTCCCCAGCCGGGCCTTTCAAGTGAGATGTCAACCAGTGTTCATTTTTACTTAGATCTGTTTTTTTCTTTCCAATCAAACATCCTCCTTCCCCTTGTTATAATCTTCTATCTCTTCCAGTACGGGGGAGGTTTTTTTAATAAGACGCCATTTTGTACAACCCCCAGGGCACGCCCCTTCACTTCAATACGCTCTGCTACCCCGATAAATATGGGAATCACCATCAAAAAACAATTTTAGATTTAGATATACATGAATGATATCAAACGTTCCTTGATTCGTTTTGGGTCCACACTCTCCAATTGACAGCACCCAAAGCAACAAACTTTCCCCGGACAAAACCAAACCTCACCAAAAAAAGAAAACCCAAATCCTTTATCAACAGATAGATACCCTTAAAGAACACCCCGCAACAAATTCCGTCAATATCCCCGTAGCTATGTACCCCGTGCTGAACTGTCGCTATAAAAAAGGAGCTCCCGACTCTGTCAACCTTACGTCTTCTACCAAAAAAAGCGAAGTGCCTCCCTGACTGGCCACTCCCGTTTGCCACGTCAGCAGCACCGCTTCGAGACCGAGACAATATCAATTTAACAAACTTTGATTAACTACTTTTTTATTAAAAAGCCAGTTTTTTTAGTTTAACAGAAATTTTTTTGGGGCCCCTTTGGGTTAACTATCGCATTAGGGGAAAAAAAGGTCGCCACATCCGGGGGTTTGTTTTTAATTTTTTTAAGATTAATCGCACATTTTAAAAGGGCAGTGGGTATGAAGATTTCTGAAGGGTTTTTAGTTCTGTTAGGAGGGGGGAAAGGTACTAATCCACGTACGGAGGAATATGGAGTAAATGATCAATATTACAGGAGTTTTGTCTAGGCAGCGTTTTCCCCAAAGGGTCTCCCGGGAAACCCCCGGGGGGGCTTTTTCCCGGGGGAAAGGTTTTTTTTTTTTTTTTT
>JACEEZ010004746.1:0-12269 GCA_016584305.1 Chionoecetes opilio | reverse complement strand
CCTTTATTTTGGCGGGGGGGAAAGGTTTTTTTTTTGTAAGGTTTTTTAAAAGGGGAGGGATCGTGTGCGACGCCTGATTCCGCGCCCACCCGCCCTCCCGGATCCCCAGCTGAAAAATGGGGGTTAAACAAACAGGGGAGTCGTGTAGTGCGTCGCCCCACCGGGGATAAGGTGCTCTTGTTGTGGTGGTCGCGGGGTCAAAAAGAAAAGAAGGAGCGTGCTCTCATAGACCCTGTGGGCAAAAAATTTAAATGGAGTTTTTTTTATTAGGCTTGTTGGAGTTTTTTTTTTATATTAAAAACGTTACTTTACATAAAATAAAATGTGGAGTTTTGTTTTTTTAAAAAATTTGGGCAGTGTCGATAAATTAAAATTATATTAAAAGTTTTTGGCCCTCTCGCGCGCCCGGTTTTTGGCCAGCGCATATAAGCCCCCCCCCTCCTTAAGCTCCGCCCCCTTTAAACGGCCAGCTTTTACCGTGAAGCAGAGATTTTAAATTGTTTTTAATTATCATATATTACGAAAATTTCACTTTTGTACGAGGGTTGAAACTTACACAAAATACATATTGACCCCACAAAAAAAATTGCCCTTTTAAAGGGTAAAAAAATTTTCATCGCACAAAAAAACAAAAAAAACGGTCGATGTCAAATTTAAAATTTTCCCCAAGAAAAGTCGAGAGAGAGAGAAAATTTTTTAGTTTGACTTTGGATTGAATCTAGTCTAGCATTTTTATTTTTTATGAAAAAAGAATTTCTAATATATATGGGAAATATATATATATATTATAATATATATAATATTATATATAAAATATATATATAATATATATAATATATTATTATTATATTAAATATTATAAAAATATATATTATAAAATATAATATATATTTTATAATTAATATATATATATATAGCGAGAGAGAGAGAAGAGAGGAGAAGAGAGAGAGGAGAGAGAGAGAGAGAGAGAGAGAGAGAGAGAGAGAGAGAGGAGAGGGAGAGGAGGAGAGAAGGAGAGAAGAAAAAAAGGAAGGAGAAGAGAGAGAAGGAGAGAGAAGAGAGAGAGGAGAGAGAAGAGAGAGAGAGAGAGGAGAGAGAGAGGGGAGAGAGAAGGGGGGGGTACTACTCGCCCGGCGTGCTAAACCAAAGATTTTGGGGCTAAAACTGCACCTCGTCTGCTTAAAAAACACAAAAAAAAAACATTAAGTTGTAACCATGTGATGTGAAGGGGCATTCAAGATTAAGATCCGGAAACCCCTTTCCCCCCACCAGTGTCCCCTTGTAGGCCGTCTGACTCCTCTCCGCCGTGCATGCGGAAAAAAAAAAAACCTTTTTTACGATAAGATGAAAAAAGGGGGAAGGGGGCCATTGTTTGTTATGAAAGAAACTCTCTGCTACCGACCTCCCAATGTGGGTAGAGAAAATTTAAAAGGGTTTTTTTGAGTCCCTACGGCTCGCCTCGGACCCGGGGTTTTTGTGCGCAAAAGGGAAAGCCTGAGTTCTTGGTTTTCCCTGAACTGTTTCCTGAAATTTCGCAATGGGAAGAGGCCTCTGAAAATACATAATTGTGAGGCTCGGTGCGACAATGGGGAGCCTACAAAGTTCCATCCCCCCTGCCGTGATGTTGGTCGTCTAGCTTGGCGAGTTTTTTGACAATGGGTTTTTTTGCATGGCTTCTTGTCCAATGTTTTGAAAAACAAAAAAAAATTTATTACATTTCATAGTTTTTCCAAAGGGATCCGAAACCAAAAAAGTATGGATTAAAGCCTGCAAAAAAAAATATACGAATAAAATGACTTTGAAAGGTGACACAAAAATTATTTTCTATGCATTTTCACATATAAATGCTTCAATTTTCACCTCCAAAGTAAAAACGTGAACTGTCTTTGACCCCAAGCCTTTCCCCAACTTAAATCTCCCAAACGACAACCCCATCAGGAATTTAATTACATATGAAATCATATAATGATTATTAAACAGCGCTACACCTTACAAAAAATTAGAGATAAAATAATTGGGGGTATATACATAACTGTTATGCTACCTATAGATGCTTCCGTATTTTTTAAAGTTTTTAAAACTAAACTACTGCGATTATTATAAAAGATTTCAGAAAAGAACTAAGTAATGAGAACTCTTCGAAAATTCACTTAACATAAAGGAAAAACTGTCTGTTGTCTTTGAGATGAAAAATTCAAGAAAAAGAAAAAACATTGAATAGCTAGGCTTTCTTGGGAGCAATGAGCTACCTATTTTAACCGTAGATAATTATCAATAAAAAGAGTAAAACACGCTAAAAAAATGCAAATTTCAGACTGACTGAAGTGAATTGAAATGACTGATGCATGAACTTAATATTCACTTAAAAATCGATCTCCACTCGCTCCCTGCCACTGGGGGACCCTGATGGTACGCTGGGGAGGGCGCCTCCCTCACCGCAGAATCACCGACCCGGTGCACTGTGGTGATGGGGTGGGGCCTTTGGGGGGGAGCTGCACGTGGAGGGCCAAGCTCACTGGTACAAACCGTACAGGAGCCGCGACACAAACTGGGGCAGGGGGCTGTTCACCATGGGATCGCACACTACCCCTATTGCGGCGATTTTAACGCCCCCCACCCCATCCGCGTCAGTGTCGGCAACCCAAACTGACGGGGCGTCACTCAGCAGTGTTGCCGAGGAGGTCCCTCACATACATCTACTCAACACGGGGGAGCCCACCCACGTCCGGATGGGCGGCTGACCTCACCTTGGTGTCGGGTGACCTGGCGGCCGGCGCATCGTGACAGTGCCCCTAAACGCTCACCAGTTACCCACTACGAGCCAACCCTCGACCCACCCTCACGGCGGCGCCGCCGACTCCCGCCACGCCCTCCCCGCGATGGAACATCAAGAGGGCGACTGGGGGCAAGTTTCAAGCTTCCCTTGACGAGTGGTGGGTTCAGTTTGAGCCACCCGGCGACCTGCACCAACAGAAGAGGACCTCACGGCAGCCCTTCAGAGGGCAGCCGACGCGCCATTCCTAAGTGCTCTCCGGGCCGCCGCCACCGCCCCGACTGGTGGTTTCTACAACTAGGACGTCAAGGATCAAATCACCGAGTCAACCTGCACAGAAAGCTGTATAAACGACACCCCAACCCCACCAACCTGCGGCTGATGCAGGATGTGGTGACTCCCTCGGAAAGGTGCTCAGCGGACCAGGGGGCCAAGGGGTTTGGAGTGGTGCGCCTCCTTAACCACAACCTCCTTCGGCCAGTTGTGGGGGAAAGTCAGGACGGCTTCCGGTCCCGCCCCGCCCCGCCCGGCCGCCCACCCCCCACACCGAGAGGCGGAGGGGCTCATCGGCGTTTTCACGCGGGGAGGCCCCAGCCCCCAAACTCCCCCTCGCAACGCCACCTCCAGCAACAGTTTCGACAAACCGGTCGAGGCTGTCAGGGGGGCGCGGGGGAAACCTGACGTGGCGTACCCCCTCCACTGCCGGAACTGTGTCGGCGGGGAAAAAAAGGGGGGTGACACAGCGCAGGGACGGACGGGTGACATACCCCAGCTCGTCATGCCGGGCGGGGGGGGACGCCGCGTGCTCGCCACGCTCAACGCGTTTTGGCTGGCAGGTCACCTGCCACCAGGGGGAAGGAGGCCGATATTCCCCCAACCCCAAACCCAGGGGGGCCCCCCAAAGCTCACCCCTTCCCCCTCATCACGCCGACTAAAACACGAGAGAAGGGTGCTTTGCGACTGAGGGGCCGGTGGGACCCCTCCACCTCACTTTTTTGGCTTCACCCGCGGCGTGGCCAGCGACAGCCCCCTCACCCGCTGACTCAGGCCAACAATCCCCCACGTACAGTCTTCCTCGACTTGAAAAAAGCGTCGAGTTGGCCATCCCACGCTATTCCGCCACCTCGCGGGGAAGGGGGACCGGGAAGATGCTCGCCGGCTCGAGGATACCTCCGCACCGTCGGGCCAGAGCAATTTCCCAGGGCCACAAATCCCGCTACATGGAAGGAGAAGGGGGACGCTCAGGGAGGACCTAGCCCGTTCCTGTTAAAACCTGCTGATGGGGGAGCTGGTCGCCCTGCCCTTCCCAGGCTGGAACCTCCTGCTCAGCTACGCCGACGACCGGCCCCTCGTTGTCCCGGGCGGGGTGACAGGTTTGAAGACGCAGCGCGCTTTTACCTCATCACCCCCCAAGTGCGAGGAGCGGGGCCCTCAAGATCTCGGCGCAGAAGCCCCGGGCCAGACTATTAAGGCAGCCAACCCAAAACCTGTACAGCAGCAAAAAAGTACAAAGGGGGCATCACCCGCCAGTGAGGAGATTACCCCGTAAGCACGGTAGGGTCGCGGGGAGGCGTGGGACGGTGAGTCACTGCGTCCTGATCCCCCGGGCCGGGTGTGGGTGATGTGTCGCGGGAGGGGGCGTTGCCGCAGCACCCCAACATAAAGTCTCTCGGGGTGTGGGGGACATGAGGGCGGCCCTCCCTTTTACGCCCACTCAGCACCCCAACCCCCTGCAGGGGGGCGGCGGAGGCCGGGCCGGGCCTCAGGGGGGCGGTGGCGAGGCGGGGACGGGAGGTAGTGCACCAGGGGACGGGGTGTGCTCTCGCAGTGATCGCAAATTTGCCCCCGAATCCTCCTGCAGCCCCTTTTTGGGCAGTAGCCCAGACGCACACGCGCATAGTGCGCCACCCTCCCTGGGTTGTTGCCGGTGGCGTCCAGTGGGTGGAGCAGTGGCGCAGCGAACCGGGGCCACCGCCTTTTCCTGGCCCCAGCTCTCGGTGGTTGGTGAGCGCGGTGTGCTGCGGCCGTCCGCCTGCGCCTTGAGTGCTGAAAGTGGGAGGCCGTGCAGGGTGACGCGGGGCCGCTGGCGGCTCGCTTGGGGGCCCACGTTCGCCGCCTCTTACCCGGACCCCACGTGGTGGGGACCCATTGAGCCTGACAGCCTTCCCCTGCGCGCCAAGGCCTGTAGGTGCCCAGGATGGTGGGATGACCCTCCATTGTCCTTTGGATCGGCTGTTGGAGGGCCTGAGCCCCGCCAGGAGTCGGGGGATTACCACGTTGCCTCCCGGCGGTGCAGGGCGTTTCGAGGGCGTGCGGATGGCCACCAGCTCAGCTGGGGGTGGACGTTGTCAGATGTTCGCCAAGACTCTCTGTCCCCCCCGGGACGAACGGGGCACCTGTTCCCCCACACCCGGGTCGACCGAGCCGTCAGTAAAATATACACGGCTGTCCCCCTCGGCGACCTGGGCCAGGCCCATCAGGCGTGCTCCCAGCTCCCGGGGGTGCACATGGTTTTGCACGAGGCAACTGCGGGCGGTGAATTGGGCAGGGGCCCCCACGGGGGGGAGCTTTATAGGTGGGGGCGGGGACATCGGCCCCCCGCCCGGGCCCGGTGACCCCCCGGGTGAAGAGGCTTAGGGGGCTCGAGGTGTTGATGACCCAGGGGTTTGCCGCGCGGCACCGATGCCCTGGTCATGGCCAGCCGGAGTTCCTCAGCGCCACGCCCCCCACGTCGCGGCGGAAGACTCTGGCCCGCGACGGGCCCCATTGCACGCACCGGGGCGAGGGGCACCAATTGGTTCGCTCGCTTTTAGCGGGGCGCTGGACCATCTCGGAGCCCCAGCGGGTCCTCATGGCTTTGTTTGGAGCACCCGAGCCGCCCCTGTGATGGGGGAGAGCGCGTGAGAACAGGGGCCAATAACCCACCGGGGGGCGCACGCCTGCAGTATACAAGCGGAGGACAGAGAAGGTGCACCGGCTTTTAAGCCCCGGGTTTTAAGCCCGGTCTGGCCCTATCACTTCAGCGGGCCTGCACCCTTTTTTCCCTCAGGTAGTCAAGCTGCGCCGTGAACGACAGCCGCCGTCGAGCCACCCCCCGAGGTCAGGTGGGAGTCCGCCCCAGGCCAGGCCGATGCCCTGGACGTGCAGCTGACGACTGGGTTGGCTGCCTTAATAGTCAGGCCCCGGGGACTTCTGCGGCCCGAATCTTGGGGCCCAGCCCCCGCACTGCGGTGAGAGGTCGAGACCGCTGCGTCTTGCAAAGCCGTCCCCCCGCCCGGTGACAACGAGGGCCAGGTCGTCGGCGTACTGAGAGGAGGGTGCCAGCCGGAAGGGCAGGGGGCCAGCCCCCTCCATCAGAGGTTGAACAGGAACGGGCTGAGGACCCCTGAGGGTCCCGTTCCCCATTTCCCATTAGCGGGTTTTTGGGGCCCCCGGGAACTGACTCTGGCCCGACGGTGGGGGTATCCTCGACCAGGCGACAGTCTTCCCATGGTCCCCTTCCTCGCGAGGGGGCGAGAATAGGGAGGACTGGCCAACTCGAACGCTTTCTCAAGGTCGAGGAAACTGTGCCCTTTGGGGCAGTTGTTGGCCTGAGTCGCAGGGTGGGGAGGCTGTCAGCTGTGCCCACGGCGGGTGAACCCAAACACGTGGGGTGGAGGCTCCCACGCGCCACTGCAGCGCAAGAGCACCTTTTTCCGGTGTTTAGTCGGAGTGAGAGGGAGATAGGCCTGACTTGGTGGGCTCCCTGGGGCTTGGGGAGGGGCTGAAATCGGCCCCTTCCACCGGGTGGCAGGGCCTGCCAGCCAAGACGCGTTGAGCGTGGCGAGCAGGGGGCGCCCCCGGCCGGCCCGGATGAGCGAGCATGGGTAGGGGTCACGCCGTCCGTCCTGCAGCTGGTACCCCCTTTTTTTCCCTCCCCGACGACATTTCCTGGCGAGGAAGAGGTAGACCCACGCAGTTCCCCCCCCGCCTCCCTGACAGCCTCGAGCGGTGTTGTCAAAGCTTTGTGGAGGGGCGTGTGCGAGGAGGGAATTTGGGCGCTGGAGCCTCGCGCGGTGAACCCCCGATGGCCCCCGCCTCTCGGTGGGGTGTGGGTGGGCGGCCCGGGTCGGGGCGGGGCGGAACCGGAAGGCCCTGACATTCCTCCACAATGGCCGAAGGGGGTGTGCTGGTTGAAGGGGCGCCCACCCAAACCCATTGGCCCCCCTGGTCCGCTGAAAACACCTGCCGACGCGAGTCCCCACATCCTGCATCAGCCGCGGGTTTTGGGGGGGTTGGGCTGGTTTATACAGCTTTCTGTGCAGGTTGACTCGGTGATTTTTGCTCCCTGACGCCCCCTCGTTGTAAAACCCCCAGTGGGGGCGGGGGGGCGGGGGCCCCGGGAGCACTTAGGAATGGCTGCGTCGGCTGCCCTCTGAAGGGCTCCCGTGAGGTCCCTTTTCTTTTTGGGGTGCAGGTCCCCGGGGGCTCAAAAGTGCCCCACCACTCGTCAAGGGAAGCTTGAAATTTCCCCCCAGTCCCCCTCTGATTTCCTCGCGGCGGAGGGCGTGGCGGGCGGCGGCCCCCGCCCGTGAGGGTGGTGAGGGTGGCGTATGGTCACTGGTGAGCGTAGGGTGCACCCGCACGATTGCGCCCCGGCGCCAGGTTACCCACACCAAGGTGAGGTCCATCGCCCCCCCCGGAGTGGGTGGGCTCCCCGGGTTTAGGAGAGTATGTGAGGGGCCTCCTCGGCAACATGCTAGGTGACGACCCGTAATTGGGTTTCCCACACTGACGCAGGATGGGGGGGGGCGTTAAAAACGCCGCCCCTAGGAGGCTATGTGCGATAATGGTGAACAGCTCCCCGCCTCCCGTTTTTTTGTCGCTGGCTCCTGTACAGGTTGTAACAGTGGCTTTTAGTCCCCCCCGGCACTCCCCGCCAAGGCCTCCCGCCATCACACAGTGCACCCGGGGCGGTGATTTGCGGTGAGGGTGGCGCTCCTCACCGCGTCACGCATCCCCGGGGCCCTCAGTGGCAGGGAGCGAGTGGAGATCGAGTTTAAAGGAAAATTAAGTTCATGCATCAGTATTTCAATTCACTTCAGTCAGTCTCGTAATGCATTTTTTAGGGTTTTTCCCTTTTTTTTTTGATAATATTATACTAGGTAAAAACGGTAGCTCAGCCACCAGAAAACCCAGCTATTCAAAGTTTTCTTTTTTCTATGAATTATTCCTCTCACAGAAAAGACAGATTTCCTTTTGTTTAAGTGAATATTTTGAAAAGTTTATCATACATTAGTTGTTTTCGTAATACCTTTTATAAAAATTCTGCAGTAGCTTAGATATTCAAACTTTGAAATACGGGGGCATCTACTAGGTAGATAACAGTTATGTACTATACCTCCAATTTGTTTATCTAAAAGTTTTTGTAAGTGTGTACGTCGCTGGTTTTTTAAACATTATATGATCTTCAATGAATTAAAATTCCCGATGGTGTTGTCGTTTTGGCAGATTCAAAAGTTGGGGAGGACTTGGTGTCAAAACAGCTTCACGTTTTACTTGGTAGGTGAAAAAAGAACATTCATATTGAGTGCATAGAACAAATTTTTTGTAGTGGCCCTCTTCACGTCATGTACTTCCGTATATTTTTTTTTTTTGCAGGCTTCAATCCCTACTTTTCGGGGTTTTTTGGGGTCCCCGGAAAACTAGAAATGTAAATAAATTTTTTTTTTTTTAATTTATTTGGGCAAGAAACCACGCACAAAAACCCCTGTCAAAAAAAAGCCAAGCTGACGATATACACTTCACGCAGGGATGGAACTTCGTAGGCACATTTCGCACCCACCCTCACCCCAAATTTTCTATTTTTAGAGGGCCCCTTCCATTGCGACATTTTAGAAAAAAGTTCATGGAACCCAAGAAATCAGGGGGTTTCCCTTTGCGCACGAAAAAACCCGGGTCCCAGGGACGCGCGAGGATCAACAAAAAACCCCTTTAACTTTCCTACCCACATTGGGAGGTCGGTAGACAGTAGAGTTTTCAGTTCATAACAAACAAAGGCCGCCTTGGGGCCTTTTTTTCTTTTCGTGAAGGTTTCCGCAGCACGAGTCGGAGAGGAGTCAGACAGGCCTACAAGGGACATGGTGGAGGAAAGCGGTCCCCCGATTTTTCTTGATATGATCCCTTCACATCACGCTGAGTTACACTTAATGTTTTTTTTTTTGGTTTTAAGCAACGAGGTGCAGTGTTAGACCAATCATTGGTTGCACGCCCGGGCGATAGTTTATCCCCCCCCCCTCTCCTCTCTCTCTCTCTCTTCTCTCTCTTCTCTCTCTCTCTCCTCTCCTTTTCCCCTTCCTTTTCTTCTCTCTTCTTCCCCTTTTCTTCTCTCTCTCTTCTCTTCTTCTCCTCTCTCTCCCCTCCTCTCTCTCTCCTTCCCTCTCTCTCCTCTCTCTCTCGCTATTTATAATATTAAAATTATATAATAATATACCATATTTAGAAAAATTTTTTCTTTTCATCAAATAAATATGCTAGACTAGATTCAATCCAAAAGTCAACCTCAAAACTTCTCTCTCTCTCTCGCATTTTCTTTGGAAAATTTTGAAGTTACTCGACCGATTTTTTTTTTTTTGTGCATCAATTTTTTTTTGCCTTCATAAGGGAATTTTTTTTTGTGAGTCAATTTATTTTTTGTGTAAGATCTCAACCCTCGTACAAATAGTGAAATTATCGTACATATTGTAAATTTTGTACAATTAACATCTCTGCTTCACGGTAAGAGCTGGCACTTTGGAAGGGGGCAGAGCTTAGGAGGGGGCGGGCTTATAGCGCTGGCCCCAAACACCGGCGCGACGAAAGGCCAAAAATTTTATAATTTTATTTTTAATTCATCGACAATTGTAAATTTGAATAAAAAAAAAACTCCACATTTATTTATTTTAATGTAACGTTTAAATATAAAAAATAACAAAGCCTAATAAAAAAGCTCCATTTAATTTTTTTGCCCCACAGTGGTCTATGAGAGTCACGACCCCTCTTTATCTTCCTTTATCCACGCACCACCACCACAAAAAGGGATCCTTCATCCCCCTGGGACGACGCCTACACGACTCCCCCTGTTTGTTTTCACCGCATTATTGCAGCTGGGGATGCCGGGGGGGCGGGGTGGGTGCGGAATCAGGCCGCACACGATCCCCCCTACCTTACCAAAAGCCATTCCCGCCACTAAGGAATAAAAAATGAGGCGACTTTCCAGCACGTCGCCAAATAAACGCAGAGTTTCAGCGCGAGGAACACCCGTATCGCGCTGCCGCCTTATCTCGCCGCGGTAAATTAATTGTAATGACGTCTGGCCCCCGACACTTTACGGTCGCGTTTCACTTTTTTGGCATTTTCGTACGACCCCGGGGCTCCTCAAAGGGTCCTTTATTGGCTTATTTCTCTCAGGCCAGGAGGGCGTTTTTACTGGCCCCCATGCACGCGTCAACCGATAACCGATACAAGTCATTCAGTAATGAATGCTAAAAAAGGTAATTTAATCTATTTACTTTTTTTTTGCATTTTCCCCTATTTGACAATGGTGGAAGAGAAATTTCAACAACTAAAACTATTTATTTTTTGTAGGAATCTTTAAACAGTTTCATAAAAGGCTTTTGTTTACTTTTTTTTTTTTTTTTTTTCATTTTTTACTATTAGACTGAGAAAACACATATCAGCAGCTAGAAAAATACACGAAAATAGAATACACAATAAATAAATAGTGTAAAGAAATAGCTATCGGGAAGAATTATAGTGCCCCAAAACGCACTTTAAATTCCATGATAAAAGGGTTTGTGGCGATCTTCATGTTTCTGTAGGAATCTTAACCAGTTTCAAACCACCGTCACCAAACTGAATAGTCACCTACGGTATGACCTGATACCCAATTGACTGTGTTTTATGACTTGGGACGCAAATGTCTTGTGGGTCAAATGATTCATTCACAATCGCCTCAGTATCATTTGACCTGCACCCGGGAAGGGTGCGGCAAAGTGGCTGGAGCTTGCGATGGCGGCACAAGTTACAAAAGCAAGTGTGTGTGTGTGTGTGTGTGTGTGTGTGTGTTGTGTGTGTGGTGTGTGTGTTGGTGTGTGTGGGTTGTGATGTGTGGGGTTGTGTGTGTGTGTGTGTGTGTGAGTGTGTGTGTGTGTGTGGTGTGGGTGTGTTTATCCCCCCAGCTGCACGTTTTGTTGGGTATGAAAAACGTTCTTTCATGCTGCGTTCACTTTAGTAATGTATGAAATGCCAAGGAACTTTACTTTATACAATGTACAAAAAATTAATAAAATAGGTTAAATTTGAACTTAATGATAAAAAAAAGTATGATAGTCATTTATTGTAAAAACTTCTTTCCCACGAATCAACATTTGAAACTAAAAAAAGGAATCAAAATATACTATAGAAGTTTTTCTGGTTAAGTGTGGTCGAAATTATTACAGTATTGTGAACTCGAACATTTTAATCTGCATAGTTAGGTTTCCGAATAATATAATTAATACTTCATCTTAAACACACACTTTAAAAAACCTTGGCCAGTCCCCAGTTTGGTATGTAACAGCTGACCTTGAAAAAATACAAGGGAAAGGAAGGGAAAGGAAGGGAAGGATAGGAAGAGAAGGGAAGGGAAAAGAAGGGAAGGGAAGGGAAGGGAAGGGAAAGGAAGGGTAGGGAGGGGGAAAGGGGAAAGGGGAAAGGGGAAAGGGGAAGGGGAAAGGAAAGGGAAGGGAAGGGAAGGGAAGGGAAGGGGAAGGGGAAGGGAAGGGAAGGTAGGAAGGGAAGGGAAGGGAAGGGAAGGGAAGGGAAGGGAAGGGAAGGGAAGGGAAGGGAAGGGAAGGGAAGGGAAGGAAAGGAAAGGAAAGGAAAGGAAAGGAAAGGAAAGGAAAGGAAAGGAAAGGAAAGGAAAGGGAAGGGAAGGGAAGGGAAGGGAAGGGAAGGGAAGGGAAGGGGAAAGGGTAGGGAAGGGGAAAGGGGAAAGGGGAAAGGGGAAAGGGAAGGGAAGACAAGAGAAGGGAAGGGAAGGGAAGGGAAGGGAAGGGGAAAGGGGAAAGGGGGAGGAAGAGAAGGGAAGGGAAGGGGAAAGGAAGGGAAGGGAAGGGAAGGGAAGGGGAAGGGGAAAGGGGAAAACAAGGGAAAAAGGGAAAGGGAAGGGAAGGGAAGGGGAAAGGGAAAGGGAAGGGAAGAAGACAAGGGAAAGGAAGGGAAGGGAAGGGAAGGGGAAAGGGGGGGAAGGAAGACAAGGGAAAGGAAGGGAAGGGAAAGGGAAGGGAAAGGGGAAAGGGAAGGGAAGGGAAGGAAGGGAAAAGGGGAAAGGGAAGGGAAGGGAAGGGAAGGGAAGGGAAGACAAGGGAAAGGAAGGGAAGGGAAGGGAAAGGGAAGGGAAGGGAAGGGAAGGGGATGAAGTGAGGAAGCTGGCAGAAATGTGTATATTCGCTTCTGTATCTTTCTCCGATCAGTGGTTTTAATATATTTTCCCCCT
>JACEEZ010004745.1:610000-640856 GCA_016584305.1 Chionoecetes opilio | reverse complement strand
CACCCCCATTACCCATCACCCCCCCCCATCCCTTTCCCCCCCAAAAATTTACCCCCATACCCATCCCCCCCCTATTCCTCACCCATCCCCCATCCCCCCCCACCCATTCCTCACCCACCCCACACCCTTCCCCCATAACCCCCCCCCAAAAAAATTCACTCCCCTTTACCCATCACCCTACATAAAAGTTTCCTCAATTCCGGCAACCCAAATTTTTTTTCAAAATTTCTCGCAATAGGCTGCTAAAAAAAAAAAAAAAAAAGTGATGGATCATCTCATAAGGGGGCTTAAAAGTTGCCCGGGTTGGAGCTTTTCCCAAAAAACTGTGCCATTGATGGGATTGGGGCAGGGGGGGCGGCCCCTATCGCGGAAAAACACACCCCACACACACACACTTTCGCTATATTATTATAACCCGCAAAGCCCCCCTGGGGGGACTTTTTGACTAGCTCCTGCGGAGGGCTAGTTGGGCCTTTGGGCCCCCCCCTGTTTGGTGGGCCTAAGGCCCCCAAACACGCTTTCGGGAGAGTGTGTTTTTTTCCTTGGGCCCAAAAAACACAACTCTCCAATCCCCCCTTTCAAATTTTCCCTAAAAATTGGGGAGTAGAAATTATGTATAACGCCTTACCATCACCCCCACCTTCACTCACCCATACCATCACCACACACCATTCACTCACCCATTACCATCACCTCCCACCTATTCCCTAACCCATCACCCATCACCCCCCACCCATTCACTCACCCATCACCCCACACCCATTACCATCACCCCACCCATTCACTCACCCATTACCCATCACCCTACATCAAGGTTTCCTCAATTCTTCGCAACCACATTTTTTTCTCAAATTCTCGCTAATAGGCTGCAAAAAAGAAAAGAGAAAAGTGATCGGATCATCTCATAAGTGGACTTAAAAGTTGCCCCTGGTCGAGCTGGTTCCAAAACTGTGCCATATGATGGGATTGGGGCACGGGCGGCGGCACCTATCGCGGCACACACCACACACACACACATACACACACACACACACACACACACACACACCACAACACACACACACACACACACTTTCGCTTATATATTATATATATATAATATATATATATATATATATATATATTATATATATATTATATATATATATATATATATATATATATATATATATATGATATATATATAGTATTTATTGATCACAAGATTCTGTAAATGGGACAGTCATAACTATTGTAATATAATAATGGTCCAAGAAATACATAACTTCAAATATAACTGATACTACAACATCTTAAAAATCATAACATATTATAAAACACCTGAAAAAAAAACTATATAAAAGTGTTGTTGCTTGTGTATTGTGTGTGACCCTTTGTGGGGGCATACGGGCTAACAAAGTGTGCGTAGGGGGTGAATTCCCTGACGGCTTAATATTATTGTGGTGGACGGTATCTGTCGCAAAAACCCGTCTAGATTTGGGGTGGGGCAGAGACGATTGACAGCGCCGCCGCATCGTGGTCGGTTTCCAGAACTCAGGCCACACGATGGTGCAGAGCTTGGATCACTGGACATCGGAAGATATAGTGTAGGAGGGGATACTTCTCAGTCTCTAAGCAGTATGTGCAGGGCTCCGGGGAAACCTTCAGAATCTGTGAGGCTCATCGGTAGCCAAGACAGAGCCGGATTTGGCGGGACACCATACCTGAAGTCATTCCCAGTGAGAGGGTGAGCTGTTCGCCGAGTCGCTGTGGCGTACCACGTCACCGACCTTCACCCCTCTTCGATTACTTCCTCGAAGAGACAATGAGTGTCCCTCAGTGCCGCTCTGTCCACTGCTGCCCTAATGGAGGAGGCACTGCGGTAAAAGTAAAAGGTGACTTGCTGTCCCTCTCCAGCAAATCCAGCCGCAGTGTCGGCCCTCTCATTACGGAGACCCCAACGTGCCCCGTGACCCAGTAGAAGCAGGTGTTGGTGCCGTCCCGGAAGAGGAGAGCCAACTGGCAGGGATGGCAGACAAGAGTTGGATGTTACAATTAGGTGTACTGCGGAGAGCGTGGAGCGCAGCGAGACAACCGTGAAAAAGGTGTATGGTGTTGATACGGGCCTCGCATGCGTGCCTGATGGCCAGAAGCAGTGCCACTAGCTCTGCTTGAAAGGCCGTTATTGTAGGTCGGGAGTTAGTGTGCCTTTGTGTAGGGCCCACACACAAAGGCCGCGCCCGCCGCGCAGTTCATCCCGACTGAGCCATCGGTGATATAGATGGCCGTCGACGGGCCGGAACAGGAGGCTACCAGGGCAAGGGCCTCCTGCCTGAGACGGGTAGGTAGGAGGTCCCGGGGAGGGACCTGCGAGGGAGCACTCGCTGGGAGGTGGGATGGAAAACAGCGGCGGGACCCAAGGGGCCATATGGAGATGGTCCGGGAGAGGGTATCCCGGGGTCGCAATGCACACCACTGGCCACGTCCAGGGTCATGGCAGCGTCCACTGCAGCATGTACCTAGTCCATGTCAGGGGGACGATGTAAGGCATGGCAGAACTGCACCGTTAGAGGGCCTGCAGCGACGCATATAGGTCACCATGGCGACAGAGGTCCGAGCCAGAATGCTGTAGTGAATAGGGGGCAGGCCGCACTTTTCCCTCATCGTGGCCACGGACGTCCATGGTGGTGCCCTAGGATAGATCTTAAGTTCCCTTTCTGGACTATTCCAAGGGGACTGGAAGTTGCTATGATGTAGGCCCGGGAGGCAGGGGGCACAGTAATCCTTGACGGAGCGAATCGCTGCGGTGTAAAATAGCCTTTTTCACCCGTAAGGTAGCCCCGGTGCCCCGTCCAGACAGGCACCGCAGTACCAGAACCAGCGCCGCAGTTCGGTCCCGCAGATGCCGTACCTGAGGTCGCAATGCGAGGTTTGTATCTACCAATACGCCGCGGTACTGATGAGTGGTGACGTGGCGGAGGAGATCGCCACAAATCTGAAGGGGCTGCGGGAGGGACGGGAGGCCGAGGGTCATGAAGCAGGACTTGCCTGAGTTGTTTTTAAGGCCCAGGGAGATGCAACGACGTTGTAATATACCAATTTTAATTAGGGTGCGGATCTGGTGGTGGTGTTTGGGGATGAAGAGGAAGAGGTCGTCGGCGTAACAGAGGAGGCGGACCCCCGGGCCATATGAGTCTTCGAGGAGTCTTCCCATGAACAATTTAAAGAGAAAAGGCTGAGACTGCTGCCTTGCGGGGTGCCGAGGGTGTGAGCGTGCGCGGTAGAAACATGTCCCTGGAAACGCATTTGCTGTGTCCCGTCAGGAAGCAGCTATCCATTACAGGAGGCGGACTGACTACCCTCTCCGTCAAGGCCTCGAGTATGGCGGATGGACTTGCCAACTCAAAGACCTTCTCGAGGTCTAGGAAGGCCACCAGACCCGAGCGTGAGCGGAGCTCCACGAGGAGAGTCAGGAGGCGAGGTGGTGGTACTCCTCAAGGCTGGAAGGCGAAACAGGAGATGGTGGAGTTTTTTATCTGCCATCGGAGGCGAGCAAGGACCAGTCTTTCCATCACCTTCCCCGGGCAGCTGAAGAAACAGATGGGACGCATGACACAGGGGTCTTTGGGTTTAGGTATCGGGTTGATCGTCGCGATCTTCCACATGGCTGGTGGGGTTCCTGCCTCCAGCTACTGGTTGTAGATCGCCAACAATTCATCCCTGCTCCGAACTACAAGGTGCGATAACATAGAATATGTCACTTTGTCCATACCTAGTGACGTGTCGGAACCAGTCCCCATGGTGTAAAGGGGACGTCAGTGGCCGCCTCCTTGGAGCAGACCTCAGTGACGACCTAAGCCCGAGCACCCACCATGTCTTCCTGTATCCACCGGGTGGCGTGGGGGAGGAACCGTCGGAGATGTGCGCTCAGCGAAAAGCTGCGCTAATATCTTCGCCTCTTCCGATGGCGCCGGGTTTGTAGGTGGAAGGGGAGGGCGAGGGCTATACATGGGCTTTACGCGGCGCCACATCTCTTCAAAGAGAGTATGGCTGCCGATGGACCTGCACCATGTTAGCCACTCCTCCTGAAGGCGTGCTTTCTCCGATTGGGCGTGAGGGGCCAGGTACCTTAGTTAGAGGCAGGAGGACGGAGTCGGATTTCGTCGATGGGCATTCCGCACCGTGTTGACCACGTCGTTAAGTTCGCTCAACCAGGGGCCGTATATCTAAGCGTGTTTTTCCGTGCGGGTGTATGCTTGCAATTGCAATCGCGATGGTAGGCGATTGCCTGATGAGCAACCGGAAGATAATCTGGCTCAGGAGGGACTGCACGCTCGTCCAGCGATGATGTCAAGGTCTGCTTCCTGGGAAAGGCCTCGGCAGTCACTCTGAAATATCTCAAATCCACTCGGCGCATGTTGAAGCGTGGCAGGCGGCATGGTGGCGGGGCGAGGTGGACCGTCTTTTCCAGGAGGACCCGAAGTGATCGTTTGTGAGGGTGGGGTGGAGCGACCAGATCGGAGCCGGGGTGATACGGGAGGAGGCGAATGCCAGATCGAGCCTCCCCGACTAGATATGTGTCGAGCTCTGGACATCGTTCAGGAGTAGGGCATGACCGGAGCTACAAAACAAGACATACAGCTGGTGGCCGGCTGCATTGGTAGATCCTGCTCTCCATAAAACATGACAAACGTCCCACTTAGAACAAATAAAACACGATATGTAAGCACATGAACACTCGTTACACATATGTATAACACATGGTAACATGGACACATAAGATATATGACGTAAATTTCATGTATCACATGATATAGTATATATGTATCACATTGAATAGATATATGCGACTCATATGCCACATACAAAACATGAAATACTTGATACAGAATACTTTAAACATATAAAGCATAGACTAAACAAAATACAGAAACGCTACAACACGCAATTCACGAAACCACTAACCCAGAAACCTTTACATTTAAAACATATTAACTACATGAGATGCAATCCCTACATACAATACACACACACAGTGCATACAATAGATAAAAGACATGAACTTATAACCAGAGCTGGGCAGTATTTAAATACATTTGTATTTAAATACGTATTTAAATACATTTGTTTATTTAGAAATGTATTTATAAATACATTGGTTGTCATGTATTTAAATACAGTATTTAATTATTTTTATGTATTTAAATACCATAATATAAAAATGTAAATACTTTTTTCTCAGTTAATTTGGCCATAAACCACCCAACTATCTGGTAACCCCGATGTTACAGTGAACCAGTGTTTATTTCCACTTTAAAGGAAATTTCCTTATTTAAGGAAATTTAGGCTTGAGAAGGAAATTTCTAAGGAAACCAAAATCAAAGAAAATCCTAAGGAATCCTTTTTTTTGGACATGTTTAAATTTCTGTGTATTAAAATGTATTTAGAAATGTATTTAAATACAATTGATGTATTTAGTATTTAGTATTGAAATACATTCGTAAAATGTATTAGTATTTAGTATTTAAATACATTCAATGTATTAGTGCCCAACTCTGCATAACTCCTAAAACATTAACACACGATAAAAAATAGAAAAAAAACTGAAATAGATTACACGATTAAAAAATGCTTAGTTAATTAGATCATGGTTTTTTTATGGTTTTTTAATAAATTTTGTGCCTGTAGCGCCTGTAGGCAGTGACCTGCAGGGCTCGGATGGTTGGTTGGTCGTGGAGGTTCACTTGAGGGCTGTGATGGTTGGCCATCGCCCGTGGTGGCGTAGGTGGGATTTGTATAGTTACGCCTGTGACTAGAGGCTCATGCCGCCCCCTTGTGTCCTCCAAATGCACTCGACGTTGAAATAAGAGTTAATGGGCAGCATGTGAGTGTTCTTAGGCCCCTCGACGGTGAAGAAAGATTTAAAGTAGATTTTGGTTCTCATCGGGGATCGAACTCGGGTCACCGAGAACGCCACTCGGAGGACGCTAACCCCTCTAAATACCACCTCCCCAATGGAAGGTGGAAACCATCTCCTCCCCAACCCTCTATGTATTTACTACAGCATGGAATATAACTTACATCTAGTAATGGACAATATGCAGCCCAATACATCATTTTCAAAACATTGATAGGTACCCAATATCTTGTAAATTATCTCACACGCGACCACATATGTGAAGTGGTCTGACATCAGTTCGTCCAGCTTGGAAAACTCGTATTGGTCTCTAATATGTTGTATCATAGAACATTATTGTGCTACATGTCGCTCGGTTTGTACACTTACACAACTACACAGCCTCATCTCATCGGTAGGCGTCCTCTACGACCTCTACCTCTCATATTCCAACTCCCTGTCTCACATATCAAGGAGTGTCAACATACAAGAAATTGAGTGCACGACATTCTGAGATTTTCATTGATTGCATGACTTAGTCCGGAGCGCACTGAGGTTTATTCATAATCTCGAGTGGAAAAGGTTTGGGGTGCGGAATGTACACATGGGACCTGTGGGAGTCTGGAAAGGCGATTCTTAAGTTGCGCGAATGGTGCGTTTGGTTGTCAGCGCCACCTGGTTTAGCAGAAAAAATAGTTTTAATCATAATTTGTAGTGGAAGCTCAATTCAAGCATGGATCGATAGATAATCATGCACTGATCATATATCATCAACTTAAGAACAAAATCTATGGTGCATATTGTTACGACCACTTCATTTTTCCTAACTACCTTTCTTTTTTTTTGTGCTTCTCGTTGTCCCCCTAGTTTCACGTCGATTCACTTTCACCTCTGGTGGTTCAGTATAGCTTCACTGTTTTGTTTATTGTTTCGTTTTTTTGTCCCATATTACAGTTCCGGAGTTTTCCTCAGCCTAAAGAGGCTTAGGTAGTCAGTGTGTCCTGACCTTCTTACCCTACAGTGGTATTACCTGTGTGTGTGTGGATTTAGCAGCCATCTTTTCCACTATTTATTTGAGAGTATTGCCGTGTTGGATTGTGTGTACCCATCTTTTGTTTTCGTGTGTGTTTGTGTTTCTGTGTTTGTGTTTCTGTGTTTGTTTTTGTTTCTGTATTGTGCTTCTGTGTTGTGTTTCTGTGTTGTGTTTCTGTGTTGTGTTTCTGTGTTGTGTTTCTGTGTTGTTTTCTGTGTTGTGTTTCTGTGTTGTGTTGTGTTTTTTGTGTTGTGTTGTGTTTCTGTGGTTTGTGTTTCGTGTTGTGTTTCTGTGGTTTTGTGTTGTGTTGTGTTTCTGTGTTGGGGTTGTGTTTCTGTGTTGTGTTTCTGTGCTGTGTTTCTGTGTTGTGTTTGTGTTTCTGTTTGTGTTGTGTTTCTGTGTTGTTGTTTCTGTGTTGTGTTTCTGTGTTGTGTTTCTGTGTTGTGTTTCTGTGCTGTGTTTATGTGTTTTGTGTGTGTGTATCAAATGTGTTTCTGTTTTACATATTTAAGTTTAGTTTCTTTGGGGTTGGTTCTGGTTTACTCTTGTTTAAGATTAGGGTTTTCTTTGTGTTTTTGTGTCGACTCTCGTTGTGAGATATTCTATGTTTTGAAGACCTCTGAAAGGCTTCTAGTCTTTTGTTTCTTTTGTTAACCGTTGCTTGCTTTCTTACTTTTTTTGTTTATCATATTAAATAAATGTCATAGTAACTTTATTAACTTTCTTTGTCCCGTATGTTTATTTTCTTTATTCATTTTTTGGTTACGCGGCTCGGACCTGTAATTTTCACTCTGCCGTCGTAACAATATCCAATAAGAACACCGCTAATTAGCGTTAATTACCACTTTTAAACAAAATTATGAGAGGAAAATTTAAAAAAGTGCCTAATTGTAGGGTGAGTCAAAAGCTTTTCGTCTCATCAACTCCCCTCCTCTGACTGACTGTCTTCAATCTTTAAATCACCGACGCAATGTTGCTTCTCTTGCTCTCTTCTACCATTATTTTCTGCTCACTGCTCTTCTGAACTTGCTAACTGCATGCCTCCCCCCCTCCCGCGGCCTCGCTGTACAAGACTTTATACTCATTCTCATCCCTATTCTGTCAATCTTCCTATTGCAAGAGTTAATCAGTATCTTTACTCTTTAATCCCTTTAAATGGTAAATCTGGAACTCTTTTCCCCTGTTTTTATTTTTCACTTTCCTATGACTAACCCTCTTTTCAAAAGAAGAGTAACAAGACACCCCCCGAACTAAATTGACTCACCCCCTTGTTTTTAATTTTATTCTCTTACAGTCTTCTTTATAGGAACTGGCAAACTAAGCGGGCTTTGTGTTACCCATTTTTGTTGTGCCCTTGGCCAGTTCCTTGTGATGTAAAAAAAAAAAAAAAAAAAACTTTTTTTAATTTTTCTCGTCATTTTGATTTAAAGCGGTAATTATCGCTAATTAGCGGTGTTCTTCATTGATATGCCCCCATAGATTTTGTTTTTTAAGTTGATGATATATGTTTAGTGCATGATTTTCTATCGATCCATGCATGAATTTAGCTTCATACAAATTATGATTTTTAACTCCTATCAGGGCCGACGTGACCTTTGACCGTTCTAAGTACGGAACGCCACCATAAAAAATGTTTTTTAAACCCTTGATTAAGCTTGCTGGTAAATCATACTACAATTGGCATTGTTTATTTTCCACCATAATTTGATTAAAGGGTAATTAGCGCTAATAGGGTGTTCTTAATTAGATAGCACCATAGATTTTGTTCTTAAGTTGATGATATATGATCAGTGCATGGTATCTACGATCCAGCTTGAATTGGTTCCACTAAAATTTGATTAAAACTATTTTTTCTGCTAAACCAGGTGGCGCTGACAACCAAAGCACCATTCGCGCCAACTTAAGAATCGCCTTTCCAGACTCCCACAGGTCCCATGTGTACATTCCCGCACCCCAAACCTTTTCCACTCGAGATTATGAATAAACTTCAGTGCGCTCCCGGACTAACTATCTTTATATACAGCATTCATGTATTATGTTTGGATTAATATCAATATATACTACTCTCCTTAAAACTACCACCTAGCATGATTCCATTCTTGATAAATCCATACATACACACACACACTGCCTGTGTGGCACGGTGGTCTGGAGTGCCGTGCACCATTATATGGTTCCTGCATTCAATCCCCGCCCCCGGTGTTTTTTCACTGATAAATGCGGGCAGTAAATGTCCACCTTGATCAGGGGGAAAAAGGGAAAGAAAATTGGAAGGAAAAAGAAATTACTGTGTAAAGTGTGAGGTCCCAGCATTACCCAAAGATCGGTCAGTTCGAGCTGAAAACTATTTCCGGGGGGAAATAAAACTAGCGATTGTAAAGTCTAGTTCACTTGGCAGGACCGTTGGTAAAACACCCGCACACGCACACGCACACGCACACGCACAAAGCACACACATAGAAACACACACACTGACACACACACACGCACACACACACGTGCAAAAACACACGTGCAAACACACACACACACACACACGCACACACGTGTACATACACACCAAAAAAATAAAGGAAGCCATAAGAGAAGTTCAGAAAACACGAAGGCCTCCAAGACAGAGAAGCCGGCTTTGTCTATACGCCGTGATATCAATGTCCTGCAGAAACTACATAACAAAGTTCTCTCTATCTCTCTCTTTTTCTATCTCTATCTCTCTCTCTCTCTCTTTTCATGTGCATGTATGTGTGTGCGTTTGTAGTTAAAAAGCGGATCTTTGACTCAGCAATATTGTACGGGTGTGAGTCATGGCTAAATGCTGATCTTAGGCCAGTGACAAAGCTGTACAACTTGTGTTTCAAACAATGATTAGGTGTTAGGACAACAACCTGTAATGATATGTGTTATGTGGAGTTAGGTTACCCGCCATTTTAAAATCTTGTGCGGAGTAAACAAAGAAATTTCTTTAGAAAGATTTGGCAGGAACGCTCACAAATGACTGATGATCTTTTAGTTTTTGCAATTTGTACAGCACTTGATACAAAATATAATACAAGATCTTTTGTGTCACAGTTGCTTGATCATGACATAGATGACATAGTTGTTGCCATGGAAACACTTAAACTTGACTTATCCCTCTCAGTATATTACTTATAAAGAAATTAATTCCAGCTTAACGGTACATGATATTTACACATTTAGGCATGGAGTAAGGGAAGACCACATAATAGCTTTCAGCCGTTTTCGCCTGTCAGTACACTGGTTAGCTGTAGAGGTGGGCATGTAGAACAGGTGGGGCCGTGGTCGCTTGCCCCTGGAGGAGCAGTTGTGTCTTTGTGGACAGGTGCAGACAGAGGCTCATGTCGTAGAACGGTGTCCCTTCTCACAACATTTTCGCGACACATATGGATTTAATACACTCCACGACTTATTCAATGACACGTTTGATAATGCAACTGCATGTACAATACTAAGCTTATTATTGAGTGTATATTCTCAAAATTAGTGGTTATTTATGTTATAGTATCTATGCTCATTAATAAGCCTTAATTTATATTATTACATTCTATTAGTAATGTAATTTCATGTATATTGTGTCTGGCTTTTTGTATTTTTTTTTAGTGTTTGTTTTAATCTATGTTACTTCTTTTTTTAATGTTATGGTGCTTACATATATTTGGTAATATTTTTTAGTGTTCACCAGATTTGTCATTGTATTGGTAACTTTGACTTTTCTTTTTGTAAATTCAGAATATTGTGCTTATGAATTGGGTTGGACCCAAAAATTCAATGTATTTTTTCTAAGTTTATGTGCATATTGTTGTGGTCAATAAAATATCTATCTATCTATCTATCTATGCGTACGAGTCTGCGCGAATTCAACACCTCCAAACTACTGCCTAAAATATAAAGTGTCAAAGGGTATATTACATTTTTCACAACCCTCAAAATTTGTGATAATGCTGGTGGTATTAAAACAACATACAATAAAAAGAGGAAAACATGATTAGTTTTACGATATAGTCATTTAGGTGATTCAGTGTTAGGCGAAATGGAGATGAGTTAAGTTAGTGCCTAGCAAAGAAAAAATATGGTTACAACAAGGCCGATATAAGACGGGAGGCAGGAGCGAGGAGCGAAAGGCATAATTGGCATGAAGGAAGGATGAATGGGGGAGAAACACGTGTGTTTTGAGAATAAAACTAAGCGTTTGACGGTGATATAAAGTTTTTTTTTATTCGTTGCTGATAAGAGAGATGATAGAAGAAACTTTATTATATATATAATATATATATATATATATATATTATATATATATATATATATATATATTATATATATATATATATATATATAATATAATATATATATATATATATATAATATATACGTTAGACCTGTTCAGAAACAATTTTTTCCTAATTTTAATCCCCCCTGCAAGGTTTCCCATGCTTTTTGACCTGGAAAAGCCGAAAATCACAACCATTTTGAGCTAAAATGTCAGGAACCTTTGCCTCATTGGACCTCAAGATATTAAGCCCGCGACAGTAGAAAAGCACCTAATTTTGCCTTCCGCCAGACTTTTTTCACCTGAGACTTTTGTTACAATTGGATAGAACAACAAATTGGGTATCAAATTGAAGCATTTTTAATATTATTTCTGAAAAAACAATCCAAGTAAACATTCAAGAAAAAAGACACATCATATCCAGAAAAAAAGCAACATTTTTGAAAATTCATAAATAAATTTCATAAATATTACAATCTTGACATCAAAAAATGTGTGAACAAGACTCTAAAAAACTATTTTCACAAGTGGCAGAAAACTCTATTGTCTATGTCAGAAGGACACTTCACAGTCTTTTTTCAGAGTTTGCTTCTTGAAGCTATCAAATCGCTCACGGTTGTATTCCACAGTTTGAAGAAGGTACTGTTTTTGCTGAGAATCTGTGGTAATGATGTTTGCGAAATCAGTCATCATCTTGACTCCCCGCTCAGCAATGGCATTCACTACTTTTACATTGCTGACATATTCCAGGGCCTTGCTGTAGTCATCACTCCTTGGCCATGTCGCCACAGGTTGCAGAAGCCAGTCATACTCAATGCCAAGGGTGTCAAGCAGAAGATGACTCTCTGGACCAACTAGATCAGCCAGAGTCGTCTTGGCTGTAACCTGAGGGAACATTGGTTTCCCTCGTCTGAAGCTATCTGGCTTCTCAGTGGCGTGCAGCTTGGCAGCAATGTCCTGCTTCTCTTTGTCACTGAGTCTGCTACGAAGAGAGCGAACGGCACAACCTCCTGTGTCAGGTACCACTTGTGGTTTCAAGTTTTTGTAGCACTGCCTGAGCAATCTCTGGATCTGTTCTCTTGAACTTCATCATGTCCTTCATGAACTGCAGATCATTTGCAGGAGCATCTGCAGCAAGTGTAGATGACATCCACATGGGTGTATAGAACAGTCGTAGGAAGAGGTTGAGGCGTTCCAGCTTCACAACAGTTTCTTCATCGTACTCCAGCTGCTCAGCAAACATGAACATCTTCATAGAATACAGGTTTCTGGCCATCCACCTGGCCTGATGAATGGCTCCAGGACGACTCCAGTGGATTCCGCGGGGAGGCGTGTCTCCAAGGACGATCAGTGTAAGCTCAGCCATCTCACGGTAGTCAGCTCTAGGAGCTTCTCCGACCTCAGGATTTCCTGTAGTATTTCCTTGCACTCTTTCTTCTTTTTATTCAACCATTTTTGTCTGATGGACAGGGTTGTAGGGTTGTCTGTGGTAAGATCTGTCCAAACGTCCTTGAAGTGCTTGAACCAAGGATTCTCTGGGCTCTTGACCTTGCCAAACAGATTCTCCCATACAGCACCAACCAGCACTTCTAGAATGTGGTGTCTGCAGGCCAGGTAGAACACCTTCCTGTCAAGCTGTTGCTCCAGAAGCTTGGCAGCTCCCCGATGTACTCCACTGTTGCTGGCCGTTGTGTCAAACACAAGGGCAGTGATCACTCCAGTAAGCCCCCATGCCTCCAGCAAATCCATGGATGCCTCTGCCTGAGCCGTTCCTGTTGAGCTGTCTATCACTGGTACTCCCAGTAGCTTGCCTTCAGGATATGCAGGTGGTCCTGAGACAAGCACAGCCAGAGTCTCTGACGTGGTCCCAGGATCACTTCCCAGGACATCTCTCAGCATCTTGCCATCCCAGTGGAGAGCAGCATACTTGGGAGGGTCCTCGCTAAATGCTGCCATGTACTCCTGGCTGATGTGGTACCTTGTCAGCATCCTGTTCCGTCTCGTTGTTGAGGTTGAGATGACAAACTTGTCCAGGTCAGCTCCACCAGCCTTCAATGTAGCAGAGACTAAGGCTGTCACTTGATTGTCAGACAATCCAGACGATCAGCGGTACTGCAGATGTCAACACACTCCATGACCCTCCTGGGAAATGTGAGAGTCACAGTGTCTTGGTGATGTGAACATCCAGGACGAGGTTGTTGGTAATCCATGTCCTCTGCATTCCCTTCACTGTCGGTTGGGTCAGCCCAGGTAGACACATCAGCAGCAGTCCTTCGCTGTGTGGCAGCTGAAAAATTGTAGAAATTTTGTGACAAATTCATATCTTGTTCTCTCTCTGCTGCAGTCTTGCAGCCCTCTCTGCTTGCTGCTGGGACCGTGACTCAAATATCTTGTCATGACCAGACATGTGGGCCTTTCTCTCTGTCTTCTGATCCTGGTAGAACCTGATGTCCTTGTCCTTATTCTCCCTTGATAGCAGTCGGTTTCTCTCTATTTCCTGGATGGCATCTGAAGCTCCTACGTCGAAAAGGCTATCTAATTCCAGGACAAAGGCACTCCTTTTCCCTCCAGGGTCACCTGTTCTACCTTTATTCCTTGCTAGATCTCTGTGCTTTTTGTGAAGTGTCATGAAATGCTGCGCTGCATTGTACTTGGTCATGGTCTTGATCCTAGCCATCTGCCAGAATGGGATGATAGCCTCCACTGTTTCATTGGCGAGGTCTTGATGCTTAGGATTCCCTGTATTTTCTGGCAAACTCTGGAGATGGAGGAAGTACTGGAAGGCCTGTCTGTTGGTGGGTAACTGGGAGCCACTGATGCTGGATGATGGGTAGCCGATCAGGAAAGTTTCTGTAGCAGATCTAGTAGCAGGTCGGCGTGACGCTTGTCTCTGGACTGCAGGTGGAGGTTCTGAGATGTCAACTTTGCGTCCTCGGAGCTCCTTGCTTACTGCCATAGTGAAGTTATCTTGTGAAGTATCTCTGGATTTGTTAGCAGGTTTCAACAGATCTGCAAACAAACATAACAGACCATTAGATGTCATGCTAAAACCATTGTGAATTTGTGACTAGAGTGAAATAAACTATATATAGTTTAATTTTTTTGAAAATTTGTCTGTAAATATCACATGTAATATTTCCATAAATGTTTCTATGCATTTTGATGTTTCAGTCAGCATCTAATTACTTGCTTTAACCTGCTTATGCCCATTTATTGGTGAAAAAATAGGCGAAAACAAACATAAAAATGCTCCGAAACTGGCGTTACAGAAAACGTGTATAGAATAGAACTTCATGCTTCAAGAGGCAAAGGTTCCTGACATTTTGGCTTATAATGGTTGTAATTTTTGACTTTTCCAGGTCAAAAAGCATTGGAAACCGTGCAGGAGGGTATAAAAATAGGAAAAAATGGTTTTCTGAACAGGTCTAATATACGTACATACAAAAAACCGTAACCATTAACTGGAATATTACGTTGTAGTGCGATTTAGCCACACTTGGTACATAATATATACTAAATACCTTATGCTGAACACAAGTTTTGCAACACACAAATAGCAGTAAATCATATGTACTCTCAATAATGAAGTATATTCTAAAGTAATATAGCTATTATGAAAGAATAGGTCATATTTATCAAACTATTATGCAGAGAGAGTGTTACCATAAATGTATTTGGTAAGGGGATTTAATAAACTATAGGAGTAGCCGTGTGTCTGTCTGAAGTCTGTCTGTCTGTCTATTTGTCTGTATGTCTGTCAGTTTTTGGTAGCCGAAACTGTAAATTCAATTTTTATGAAAATAGGCTAAACAAATCGCAAATAAATCGTAGGTAGTAAGCAGCTTGATCCCATGTCGATTGAATCTTTTTGAAGGGGGGGTTTGGGCTAAAAACACTTTTGGGAGTAATATTACTGGAAGATACTCTCCGGACAGGCATTGCCGCATTTCACTAACTCCGTAGCCTCATGGACTTACCGTTTGTGTGCGTGTGTAAGTGTGTGTGTGTGTTGTGTGGTGTGTGGTGTGTGTGTGTGTGGTGTGTGTGTGTATGCGTGTGTGTATTCACCCATGTTCTTGTCCACGCGGTCTGGCTCGCGATAGCCAGCATTTACCCTCGCAGTGCGAGCTTGGAGCTCATTATTACCGATTTTTGGGCAATGCTGGGAAATCATACACTACACACACACATCCCCTTGCTCAAGGGGGACAGTAACCGCCCGAATTTGTCAGTGAAAATTCCCCGGGAGCGTGAGGATTCGAACCGCCAACCCACAGAATGAGAGACCAGCACGTTATCAACCTGACCATCGCGCGGTTGGGTGTTTTTGTATGTGTGTGTGTGTGCATGGATGCATGTGTGTGTGTGTGTCTGTGTGTGTGTGCATGTGTGTGTGCATGTGTGTGTGCGTGCGTGCGTGTGTGTGTGTGTGTGTGTGTGCGTTTGTGTGTGTGTGACTGGGGTCGATATTCTAATATACTATAGCAGTAGCCGTGTGTCTGCCTGTCTGTTTGGGTAGCCGACAAGATTGCGATGCCGGGTCTGTCGCAGCACGACATACACTGAAAACTAGTGTAACGGTGATGGTGTTGCGTAATATCTGCCCACCCGGCATCGTCAACGGCACCCTCTGTGCGTGGCATCAGTGCCAACGTGCTGCAGCTGCAGGTCATCACCGGAATAATTGAATATTTTTGAAGGTGTGTTTTAGTTTGTTTTGGTAGGGAAAGGGAGTAGTTAGTGAGAAGTGATAGAGAAGTGAAAAAGAGCGTCATGAATGAACATATGAACATGAGAGCATAAGAAAATAAGGAAGCTACAAGAGGCCGTGAGACCTACACGAGGTAGTTCCTGTTACTTATTACTATCTACATCCACCTTTAATCCACTCTCTAAAGCTCTCTAATGACTCCGCACTAACTACCTGTCTACTGAGTCATTCCAATCATTTACCACCCTATTTGTAAAACAATTTTTCGCTATTTCTTTTTTTATATTACGTTTTTCCCAGTTGAATCCGTTACTTCTTGTTTCTACCTGGTTACTAGCCGTAAGAACTATGCATACCTCTCCTTTATCATATCCCTTTATCCACTTAAAAACTTCTACCAGATCGCCCCTTAATCTGCGTCTCTCGAGTGAGTGTATATATATTAGCTTCAATCTCTTCTCATAACTAAAGTTACGCACCCCTTGAATAGTTTTGTTCATCCTTCTCTGCACTAATTCTAACAAGGCTATATCCATCCTGTAATATGGAGACCAAAACTGAACCGCATAGTCTACGTGAGGTCTGACTAGAGCCAAATAAAGCTTTAGAATTGCCTCAGCACTTCTACTTTTAAGTAAAAGTGCTTTTATCTACGATTTAGATAACGGACACTCACCTATAACATCACAGGTGTCACTAAAAAATCCAGCCTGCGCCAACCAACCAGCGGAGGGCCAACCATCACGACCCTCCATATGTTAAAATAGCATACTGGCACTATAGGCTTCAATGTAATAAAAAATACAAAATAAAGCATTTTTAACTTCTGGTAATGAATCCTAACACCCTATTAGCATTATTTATAGCCTCAATACATTCGGAGGTCGGAGCTCACCCTCACTTCCAGATCCTTCTCACCTTCTGATCTTTTCAGCGATAGTTGCGATACATTGCGTATGATGTATCTATTACCAGTATTTTTTCTACCAACATTCATAACGCTGCACATATCAATATTAAATTCCATCAGCTCTCTGACTACCTACTCATTAAGTGTCTCTAAGTCTCCCTGCAAAATATTACATCAGACTGTGATCTAATAATCCTACCTACTTAGTATCATCCGCAAACTTTGCTGATACACTACTAATCCCACTATCCAAGTCGTTGATGTAAATACAAAATAGTAATGGACCCAAAACAGACTCTTGTGGAACCTCACTTGTCACCTGCCCCCATTCAGATTTATAACCATTAATTGTAACCCTTTGTTGCCTATCACTTAGCTAAGCTCTAATCCAACGAAGAACCGTCCCATCTATTCCATGAGCCTTAATCTTATTTAAGAGTCCCTCGTGTTGTACACCTTATCGAATGCCTTACTAAAGTCCAGGTATATTATATAATAATCCTTATCATTATCTGCTGTCTCATAAACTTTCCTATAAAAACTCAATAAATTGGTGAGACATGACCTACCCTGGTGAATGCATGATGTGAATGTTGACCAAAGTATGTATTTATAAATGCTTTCTAATTTTTTTTGCAATAATAGATTCCAATAATTTTCCTAGCACTGACGTTAGACTAACAACTCGATAACTTCACAATAGTCCTCAATTACCCTTCTTAAATATAGGGACTACATTTTCTATCATCCATATTAACGGCACTTTCGATTTCCTAAAAATGTGCACTAATGACTCGCTAACAACGTCTTTGCATTCTTTTGATACACCGGGATAAACTTCATCTGGTCCTGGTGACTTAAAATTCTTAATTATTGGCAGCGAGCGAAGCGAGTGCTACTTACCATAAAAACCCATTCGCGTAAAGGGAGTGGAACCATTCGTAAGCCAAAAAGTGAATAACTACTCCTAAATATTGTCGGATTGAGCATATCTATGTGGCATAGTTGAAATTTAAAATTGAAATTGTATAGTTGTGGTGTTGAGTACTGGTGTAGAGTTGAAGTAAATATCTAGAAATCTAGAATATCAAAAGTTGTTATAGCTGATCAGAGGTCGTAGGTTGTTATGGATCTGAAGTTTCGAAAGTTGGGGATCTGCTGAAATGCCGATTATAGTCGTAAAAAGCTGAACTCAGGACGGTCGAAATAAAGGGTTNAATCGGAGACCCCCCCCCCCCCCTTGCTATTTTGCTTTTGAAAAAAAAAGATTAATTGAGTCGTATGGACTATAGAAGGTTATTAGAGTTTATTCTAGGGGTGTGTGTTGAGTACTGTAGGGTATCATCCAGTTGCTGATGGAGAACGAAATAAAGCAGTCATGGGCAAAAATGAAATACATATATTACCACTTATATAAAATGGAAATAACATAATTGATACTGAAAATAAAGAAAAATGCAGAAGTTTTACAGCAGCAGGCAATTTTTTTTTTCACTGAGAAAGTGAGAATACCTCACTTAAGCAAAATTCTTCTGTTCTTGTGGTTCTCAGCAAACTTATCAACAAATACTTATTGTTAAGCCCCACGCCGCCCTTCTCCCGAAGGGGGGAAGGAAATTGCGTGTGCGGGCTCAACGGGGGTGTTGATATACGTAGCTCCTGTTTTAGCGGCCCCCCAACCCGCTATGGTTCTATCCAATCGGTCGCTGGTCGTGGCATGACAATTAACCCCGGCACCCCTACCTGAAGGTGCCGGGCTGGGCTTATCTCCTTGTACCGGAAGGTACACGGGGTAGTTGCCCGTAGCTTCGGAGATACGGGGAGCTTACCTCCCCAGGCTAGTAACGCCCCGGCATTTGCCGGGGGGCGACCCTCCCTGGGTCCCAGGGGGGAAACCCAGGGGAAGCCTCCTGAAGGAGGTATCTAGTAGGGCGTTGTAGCAGCGTAGAGTTTCACCTCCGCCCCAGGCCCGCCGCTAGTGTCCGGCCCCAGTGCCCAGTGGCTCCCCAAGGGCCCTGAAGAGAGGCCACAGGGGCAGGTAGTGTGGAGGGACGTCATGGTCTCGTAGAGTTGCACTTCCCTACCCCCTGGGGCAAAGTAGGGCGCCCCTTGGTTGCCCCACGGCGGTTCCGGGAATCCCTGTGGCCCCAGGTGAAACAACACCGGAGCGGGCAGTGTTGCAGGGACGTCAAGGTCTCGTAGAGTTGCGCTTCCCGCCCCTGGGGCTATGCGGGGTATTCCTTAGTCGTCCCGCCGAGTCCCCGTCGTCCCTGGGGTCCAGGAGAAGAACCACAGGGGCAACGCAGAGCGCCACTATTTTCCCCGCCGTGGCCCCTTCTCAGGAGCCCAGGAGAAACACAGGGGCAAAGCCACCGGGGCAGGTGCCTGGCAGGACGTCGGGGCATCGTAGAGTTGAGTAGCACCTGCCCCAGGGGACAAGCGGAGTGGCGGGCGTTGGTTAGGGCGTGGCGGGGTTGAAGCGGCGTTGTGGGTCTCAGGCACGCGCTTGAGGGCGTGTAGGAATACCACCTAGCTCGCTCGCTGCACTTAGACAAATACTCTAGTCTCGTATAAGAAGTCACCACGACACAGTAAGGCGTGTGCCCACACCGGAGGATATATAGAATCTGCCCTTGTCTCCTCTGTGTTCAGGGAGAGGTCAGGTGTGTACAGGTGTACAGGTGTGTCAGGTGGATCAGGTACAGGTCAAAGGTTATCTCAGGGCTGACTAATGTGTGAAGTGAGGGCGTGAAGTGAGGGATGATGGTTCAGCACTCTTCTTCCTTCTCCTCGCCTTCCTCTCTCCCTCACTTTCTCTCACTATCTCACCTTCTCTCACTCTCCCTCACATTCTCTCGCTCTCTCTCTCCTTCTCCTCCTCTCATCTTCTCTCACTTTTTCCGCGCGGGCGCTGAGCTACCTCTGTCAGCGTTAGTTCCCCTTGTGGTAGATAAGACTCGCTTGAGTAAGCATAACACTATTGCCTCGCTCTCTATCTACCACCATCATCAGTACTCTCTGCCTCTTCCTTCATTCTCTTTCTCCTTCTCTTTCCCCATTTATCCTTCTTTCCCTTCTATTCCTCATTCTTCCAACTCTCCAGCCCTCACACTTCTTAATTAAGGCTTTTAACTCGCCTGCTTTCAATTGACAACGCAGCAAGATTACCTAATCTCTAATTGCCCATTGTATTTCTCAATGTAGTTTTAATTAATTTCAGAGCAGAGAAGCTTCTCTCTGCTGAAGCTGATGACACAGGTAATACTACAGAAATTTTGGCCAGTCTGTAGAACTCAGGAAATGTCTCTTCATATGGACCAAGAATTCTCATTAAATCTAACAGTGATTTGGGCTTTTCATTGTCACTTACTTCCTTATAGCGTCTTTCTAGCATGCGTTTTGCAGAGTGCAGCTCATGATTAAGATCTTCCTCATTAGCACGAAATGCATGAATAAGTCCAGACATTTTCTCAAAAGATAAGAACTCCTTACTTTGTGGATTCAGTGCCTGTAATGCTTTCATAAGTTCACATGCTTCATTACTGAATTGCGCCTTGTCATTTCTGTTAACATATGATCTAGAATAGGATAGAAGAAGTTAATTCGTGTTGAATCCTTAACACTGAAATCAGAGTGTGTGCTCCCTGACTGTTATCCAATAGAATCAGTAACAACAAAATCCTGCAATTGTATAGACAGTTTCCGTTTCCTTTGTGATCTACAAATTCTACACTCTGAAGTATCAACACCATGAGCTGCTGAGTTTCTCTCAACTTCATTCCACAAAGCATCAAAAGAGGCTGGGTTTGACCGCATTTCTTCAAGGTGGGCTCTTACAGTTTCAATTAATTTTACAGCTTTTACCATGATAAGATTGGCTGATTGTAGCAAATTTGATAATTGATTTATCCTACCAAGACTATGTGTCATAATGGCTAGCTTTATAGCAAACCCAGCATCTATTTGACCTCAAAGTCCTCTTGCATCAATAGCTCTATCAGCATTGCAGTCATTGGCTAACCCTTCTACAACACGCTCAACGGCATTCAGTCCCTCTTTCATTATTTTGCAAGTATCATACCTGCAAGCCCATCTGGTATCTGAAAGTCGTTTTAGCTTTCTAGTTTGCTCATTGGGATACAGTTCCTTTTGCACATCCAACCATTTTCCATGGACATAAGATCCACTGATGAATACATACAGTTTTTCCAGTAACGAGAAGAACTGTGCAGCATCTGGTAAAGATTTGACAACTTCTATAAGAACCAAGCTCACACGATGGGCATGACAGTGTAGTGTAGCTACATAGAAAGCAAATGGTGCCTCTTGCTTTATGCGTGCTGCCACTCCTGTGTGTCTGCCACTCATCACTGAGGCACCATCATAGCCTTGACCCACTAAATTGGCCTTGAAATCAATTCCATGACTTTTCAGAACACAAAGTATTTCATCTGTTAGTGCTTTTGCATCTAGCTTAAGGGGAGCGGCCGGTCAGAATATGACGAAAATCGGAGAAATTCACAAAATTTCAAAAAATTTCTCCATGCATGCTCCCTCAGTCCTACCTAGTGGAACACGGTTCCCACGCCACACGGCAGCCGTGGCCAGTGGGTGGGCACCTGGGGGGGCACCGGCTTCACGTGGGGGGGCACGTGCCCCCCATGCACCCCCCCCCCCCGTAGCTACGCCACTGGAGCTGTGGATATAATTAAAAGGTTCACGTATGTTTGATGGATGGGAGCTTGGCCTCCGAAAGATTCTGGCCTGGGTCTCGAGTTGATGACGTCACAAGAGTAGGCGGATTTTCAGGTTTTCAGTGCATTGAGATGTTGTACTCTTACCAGATATTACCAAGCTACCAGATGATATTTAGGAAAACTATCATGTCTACCATCGTGTTCATGATACATTGTTGCATATCAAAAGTATAAATTAATTACAGTAAGACTTCACCTATATTAAGATAATTGAAGGAATAAGAAATAGTGCATAGATATTTTGTCTCACTTTTTTTCGCTTCAACTCTCTGTAGCTCCCTTGGTTTTGCTCGCATTGAATTTTCAATCACTGGTTCGAAATTGGCACATTTTTACAATTATTTTGGTATGTAACATGTACCGAAAAGGAAAAAAAGGTAGTCAAAATGGCCAATGTAAAACTCGGGCAAACTGGTGCCGTGACGGGTGAGCTTTGTTACCTAGTCGTGAACAGCTGAGGTCTTATCTCTCCTCAGTTGGGAGCAATGCTCACCCATCCCGGCGCCAGTTTGCAGTAGTTTTCCTTTCTTGGTCATTTTGAACACCTCCTTTTTTCTTTTTCTGTACATGCTATATAACAAAATAATTGGAAAAGGGTGCCGATTTTGAAACAGTATTTGAAAATTAAATGCGAGCAAAACCAATGGAGTTACAACGAATATATAGTACATAGAATAAAGAGTAGAGTGCATTTGAGTTAGACCTAGAAGATCATAAGTTAATTATGTAAAGAGAGTGGGTGATAGGACAGAACGCTGAGGATTACCATTATTGATAGACTTAGGAGAAGAACAAGTACCATCTACAGTAACTACAATAAAACGGTTAGAAAGGAAACTTAAGATGGAGGTGCAGCGAGAAGGATATAAACCGAATGAGGATAATTTATAAATTAAAGATTTGTGCCAGACTCTCTCAAAAGCTTTTGATATGTCAAGGGCAACAGCAAAAGTTTCACCGAAACCCCTAAAGGAGGATGACCAAGATTCAGTTAGAAAAGCTAGAAGATCGCCAGCAGATCGCCCTTTACGTAAACTGTACTGACGATCAGATAGAAGATTAAGCAGATAGATGCTTAAGAATCTTTATATTAAGTATAGATTCAAAAGCTTTAGAAAGGCAAGAAGTCAAAACTATAGGACGGTAGTTTGAAGGATTAGAACGGTCACCCTTCTTAGGAACAGGTTGGATGTGAGCAAACTTCCGGCAAGAAGGAAAGGTGGAACTAGATAGACAAAGACGAGAAAGTTTGACCAGGCTGGATGCAAGCACAGAAGCACAGTTTATGAGAACAATAGGAGGGACTCCGTCAGGACCGCAAGCCTTCCGAGATTCTATGCCAGAAAGGTCAATGAAAACATCATTACGAAGGATCTTAATAACAGGCATAATATAGTCAGAGGGTGGAGGAGAAGGAAGAACAAGCCCTACATCAACTAGAGTGGAGTTTATAGCATAGGTTTGTGCAAATACTTCAACTTTAGAAATAGATGAGACATCTGTGGAGCAATCTGGGTGAAGCATAGGAGGGAAAGATGAAGAAGAAAAATTGTTATTAGCTAGATGCCAGAAGTCACGAGAGGAATTCGATTCAGAAAGATTTTGACATTTTCTATGAATGAAGGAGCTTTTGGTAAGTTGAAGTAAAGATTTGGCATGATTACGGACATAAATATAAATAGCATTAGTTTCAGGAGATGGATGGTTACGGTACAATATGTCAGCCGCCTCTCTATCATGGATAGCATGAGAACAAGCAGAGTTAAACCAAGGATGACGAGCTTTAGGAGCAAAGAAAGTGTGAGGAATGTATGCCTCCATGCCAGAGATAATGACCTCAGTAATGCGCTTTTGCACAAAGAGATGGATCTCTGACACGGAAGCAATATTCATTCCATGGAAAATCAGAGTATTACTGCCTTAGGTCTTCCCACCTAGCTGAGGTCAAATGCCAGAAGCACCTCCTCTTAGATGGGTCCCGAGGCGGCACCGGAGCGCTAGGACAAGTTACAGAAAAAAAAATTGTGATTTGAGGAGCACAACGGAGAAAAAATGTTTCACAGAGTAAACATAAGGGTTAGTAGTTAGGAAAAGGTCAATAATGTTGAGCGTGTCTCAAAGGCGGTCAAGAATACGGTTAGGATGCTGAACCAGCTGCTCTAGGTCCTGGATGATAGCAAAGTTGTAGGCTTGCTCACCAGGCTGGTCAGTGAAAGAAGATGAAAAACAATGATGGTGGTGAACATTGAAATCCCCAAGAATGAACATTTCTGCAAATGGAAAATGAGATGTGATGTGCTCCACTTTTGATGTTAAATACTTGAAGAGTTTTACTTAGGCCGAGGAGTTAGGCGAGAAATATACAGCACAGATAAATTTAGTAAGAGAGTGACATTAAAGTCGAAACCAGATCGTAGAAAAGTCTGAAGATTCAAGACCGTGGGCACGAGAGCAAGTGATGTCGTTGCGTACATATACGCAACAGCCAGCTTTGGATTAAAAATGAGAATAGAGACAGTAAGAGGAAACATAAAAGGGACTGTTGTCAGTTCTCACAGATACCTGTGTTTCGGTGAGGAAAACAAGATGAGGTTTAGAGGAGGAGAGGTGATGATCCGCAGATTAAAAGTTAGATTTAAGTCTGCAAATGTTGCAGAAGTTTATAGAGAGAAGGTTAGAGGAAGTATTAAGACACCTCAATTCGTCACAAATATGACGGTCCGACCTGGGGCTATTTGTGATCCCTTCCCCAGTTAGGGACTTCCCAGTTATTACAATATATTTTAGTTTCTCATCTTCCTCACCTCTAAACATCTGTTCTCTATCAGATACCATCTGCATGTCCTCCTGATTAAAAACTTGACTAAACGATTTAATTTAACAATTTTTAATTAAAAAACGATTAAATTAAGAAATAATCAATTAAATTTTACACATATCCTCTCTTGAACTAACAATCTCCCCCCTGACCAATTTTTAACGGACCCACCAATTCTCTAGTCTTTGTTTAATAGACCTGAAAAAATCCATTAATGCTGGTCTTTGCCTGGCCAGCAACCTTAATCTCATAGTTTTTCTTTGCTTTTCTTTGCAATGTCTTGACTGTCCTAGCCATTACATTATACTGATCTCTGCTTGCCTGTCCTGTTTCAACCCTTTTGTATATGTTCCTTTTCAGTGCTACGTTGTTTTTTAAACTCGCAGTCATCAATTAAGGTTCGTTTTTCCTTGATCTTATCTTCCTAAAAGGAATATTATTTTTCTGACCTGCAATTGACTGGTCTGTACTCTGGGACTGAGAGTGCTGTGAAGTGTGGGGGAGGTGTATCCAGCTTCTTTCCTGTTAATACAGGAGTGAGGATTTGCCCCATCACTTTTCAACACTTGTATGGACAGGGTATTGGGCAAAGCTGTAGATCAAAGTGATTGTAGAGCATCCCTCGGCAACACCAAGATCATCACTGAACTTGTTTTTGCCGATGATGCAGGAATCTTTGCTGAGTCGCTGGAGGTCCTGGTGATGGCTCTCGAGGCGCTGCACGAGGAGACAAATCCTTTTGGACTTGAGGTCTCCTGGCTTAAGACCAAGGTCCAGGGGCCGGATGTTCGAACGTTCGTAACGCGTCTCTAAGATCATCTTTGCACTTAGATTGATCTTGGAACGTTCGTAACGCGTTTAGAGGTATTTTCAAACGATCTTTGCGAACATCCATCTGCCATATTTGTTTGTTTTTCCACCATATTTGTTCATAGTGCTAAGGTTGCTGAAGAGCACTCGCACACTGTCCGTAGGGTCGCATGATGAAGGTTTTTCTAATATACAAGCCATATAAAGTTATGTTATTAGTTGTTTATTTCATGAGTTGTTTATGGTTGGTCAGGACGCTGTAGGGGGAATGTGAAGGGTGCAATGAAAAAAGTGAGATTGGAACGAACGAAGGGTGGGTACGCAAGGTGTATGAAGAATGGATAGAGAAGCAGATTAAGTAAAATGAGTGCTGGAACGGCAGATAAACTAGGTAACCTTGATGTGTGTGTTTAGGGAAGGAAAGGACCAGCAATACAGGGAGTTTCGTACACAAGTTGTTTCGTACCCAGGTTTTGTTAGTTGTTTCGTACACTGATTTTGAGTTTTATCGTACATACCTGGTGTGTCGTTTCGTAACTCTAGTCATCAAGTTAAACTCTGAGCTGAGTGTACGAAACTACTATAGTTTCATATAGACTACGAAACAACTTTTAGGTGTACGAATTTACTGGTGTACGAAACAACTTGTGTACGAATTGACTGCATCCTCCTCTCATCAATGCTACGGAGAGGCAAGATGAAAAGCGCTCTGAAAGAGACATTCGAGCACCGGTGTACTAGTGCGTGGAATGCATGTACTGTAGGTGGAAAAGTGAAATACATAAGGGTATAAGTGCAGTTTAGACCAATACAATACAACACAACCAATCGGTGGTTTTAAGTATCCTGAACGTTTCGTTCTTATTATAAGGAGTATTTCTAACCCACACAAAAACTGTCGGAAATGAAAAAATAACACATGGGGATCTGGGGGGGCGAAACCCCCCCCAGTGAGGATAGGTTACGTAATCAATGCCCGGGTTAGATTAGTTAACTAGCAGGGGGTCTTGGGGGGCGTAGCCCCCCAGTTATGTCAGAAGAGTATTGGTCAAAAGGGAGTATTGGTTGAAACTGCATATTTACCTAAAAGAGAATGTAGAGGATAAAGGAATGTGTGATTGGTGGGCAAGAATGTCTGAGAAGAGTACCTAGGTATACACTTTAATGGTAGAGTATTGGCCAATAGGGAGTATTGGTTGAAACTGCATATTTACCTAAAAGAGTATGTAGAGGATAAAGGAATGTGTGATTGGTGGACAAGGATGTCTGAGAAGAGTAGGTACACTTGAATGGTAGAGTATTGGTCAATAGGGAGTATTGGTTGAAACTGCATATTTACCTAAAAGAGTATGTAGAGGATAAAAGAATGTGTGATTGGTGGGCAAGGATGTCTGAGAAGAGTAAGTACACTCTACTCCAACTCTAAGAGATGGTATGTGAGTAAAGCGAAAGTATTGAATGAATGGTTCAATGATGGATGCTGGGGTAGTGAGATGTTACTCTAGGCAAGTTCACGACCACTGAAATTGTGGGGTTAAAGCACATAAAAATCACTAGAATGCAGGCTTTCATTTCAACCTAACCCATTTACTGTAATATGTCAAGTCGGTATTATTTCGGTGCTGAGCTGGGGAGGAATCACCCCCGCTCAATCACTAACCTAATCTAGACATATAGTCAACTGGCCAACCTAACCTAACCTAACTGTTCAGGCTATTGCTGGTATTTAATCCCTGAATTCAGAAACACGGTTAAAATAGGAACACTCGCCGACGAAAAAAATAGGAACGTCGGCGAGAATTCCTATCGGCGACAGTTCCAGGTATTGTCTAGTTACTTGGATAATGTATCCCATTAATAATACCCACCCTAAAATGGGTGGGTATTAGATTGGTAGTGGGTTTTCAAAAGTCCTAGGATTTGTACCTACATCATAGTGTAGATTTCTTCATTCTGAGTATTTTGAACCCCATTTCCCATGGTACAATTGAATAATAATGGCGTTACATGTACGTACTACCGAAAATCTACCGTTATTTCAGCCATAAACGGTTAAGTTATGTTAAATCAGATTAGGTTTGTTTAGGTTAGAGGTGGGGTTTGGTTTAGTCGTCTAAGTTAGGTTAAGTCAGACTAGGTTAGGTTAGGTTAGAGGTGGGGTTTGGTTTAGTCGTCTAAGTTAGGTTAAGTCAGACTAGGTTAGGTTAGGTTAGAGGTGGGGTTTGGTTTAGTAACACATGATATCAAGAAAAAAATAAAATTATCAATAATATGGCAGTGCGAAGCATTGCAAGGTTTGCGGGGCATACATCCCCCCATACCTGTGAACAAAAAAATATTTCCGACAAAAACGATTGCCATATTCATTCAATACACATTAAAACCATTCAGGAAAACTAAGTTTCGGCCTCAAAATCGTTGAAAGCCCACTACCGAAATTTTACTAATTGGGTGTAAGTGGCAGCTATTAATCATTCAATTCATATATAATTATTCGCGCTGGCTAAAACGGTAAAATTATCATCCTTTCCCGCCCTTATTAGTGTTTTTTTCTCTCCAGACCTTCACAAATCCCTTCAGATACCTCTAAAACGAAAACGAAAAGTGGGAGAGTTAACCCCTTTAACATCCCCTTACCCCACCTAAAGTCCTAAATGACCCCCCAAAATAATATTATCCTAACCTCATTATAACCTTATCTAACCCTACCAATAGGTAGGGTTAGTCTCCTAGCGAGACCTAAGGGCAGGAAAGAAATAGAATTTTACCAGTTCAGGTTATATTGTGGTTATAAGTTTGTAATTTGTTGTGTGGGGACGCGCCAGGAGGTTATATAGTGAGCATACGTCTTCAGTCTTCAGATATTTCCCTTGGGGAGGCATGATATTTGTTTACATTCTAACTGCATTATGATTGGCTAGCAATCTCAAAGGTTGATGAAATCTTTCCTCTGATTGGCCAAGCGACGACAGTCAGCTGAGTCCATTCCTCATGGTCGGAACGGAACGGAACGAGCTTGAAGATCGCATCATCGTGAGCTAAGAACATTCGGACGATCCTTTGATAATATATTTTTGTGGTGGTCGTAGCCCAAGATCTAAGATGGCCGCTATGAACACTCTAAGATGATCTTAGAGGCGGAAAGTTACGAATGTTCGAACATCCAGCCCCAGGTGTTTGGAGACTTACTAGATGAAACAGTACATGCGTGCGGCGAGGACTTTGAGATCTTGAAAAGTTTGACATACCTTGGTAGCGCAGTCCATAATGACGGCGGGTCACGTCAAGAGGTCTTACGGCTGATTGGCATAGCCCACGGTGTTATGGACTCGGTCAGCAGGAGTATTTGGCGTTGCCGGTACCTGTGCAGGAGGTCAAAGATCTGGATCTTCAAGTCGCTTGTGATCCCTGTCTTACTCTATGGTTGTGAGACATGGACACTAAATAGCGACTTGAAGAGGGGAATCGATGCCTTTGGTAATAATCGTCTTCGCAGAAGTATGGGTTATCGCTGGGATGATTACGTGTTAAATCAACGATTGCACCGTGAGACTGAATCGAAGCCTATTACCTGCATAGTCCGTCAACGCCAACTTCGGATATATGGGCACGCTACCCTGAAACCGATCCTTCCCATCGGGTTGTATCTGTAAGAGACAATCCGGCGTGGAGGAGGCCAAGGGGGCGCCCACAAAGCTCGTGGCTGGGGCAAGTTGATGTTTCTTGTCGAGAGCTGCTTGATATGGGAAAGGAGCCTGCATGGGGACTCGCGCGTAGTGACCCCCGGGATTGGCGCCGTAGGGTGGGCGAGGTGACGCGCCCGGCGTATGCCCCCAATGATTGATGATTGATTGACCTGCAATTAAATTGCTGACAAAGTATATATAAGCCACATTAGCACTGACCTCACTGACTCCACCCTCTGCCCATGACTGACTCCACCCTCTTGACGTCAGACCTCACTTCACCCTCCATCCGACCCCAGTTGATCCCTCCAGACGTCACTGATAGCGTCTTCAGGCTTGGAGGCCATCACGTTGCACAAAATAATCCACTTCAAGGCTAGAGAGGCAACAAAAGAACACGTGGTTGTATGATCGAACAGTTTGCGGGGAAATATTGCCAAAAAGGAAAGCGCGCGAAAGAATTTGGCAGCCGCGGCACGCATGAGGGAGGTCTACCTCGCATTAGTAAGGCCCGGAGAGTTCGAACTTTATTATGGAAAGTTGAAAAATTCAAACTGTACCTGAAATAGGTCGAATTATCCAAAGTTCAAATTTTACGGGTTCGAATTAGAGAGGATTTACTGTAAATCCACATATACATACCAAAAATTCAGATTCATTACCAACCTCTCATCACATACTGTAAAAAGGAAAAAACCCATTAAACAAAAACCTCATAGGTTCATTATTCAAACATGAACAAAGTGACACTCACATATTTACTAGTATAGTAGGTAATGCGACTGCCGTGACATGCGTTGGAGTAGGTTTTATCCATACCACATCCAACAAGAGTTTGGCATTACCCACCAGACACTGTATTACTTGGAGATCTTGGATGGCACTCTCTATGGCACACACAAATATAGCATCTATGGTCATATGAGGCGGCATAGATTTACGGCGGCAGTACACGTATTACAGTACAAAAATATACTATGTATTTAAATACGTATTTAAATACATTTGTGTATTTAGAAATGTATTTATAAATACATTGGTTGTCAAGTATTTAAATACAGTATTTAAATACTTTTATGAGTATTTAAATACATTGTATGTAAATACATTTAATATAAAAATTTAAATACGTTTTTATTAGTTAATTTGGCCATAAACCCGCCCAACTATCTGGCAACCCTGATGTTACAGTGAACCAGGGTTTCCACTGGCAAGGAAATTTCCTGATTTCAAGGAAATTTAGGCCTGAGAAGAAATTTCTAAAGAAACCAAAAATCTAAGGAAATCCTAAGGAAATTCATTTTTTTCGGACATGTTAAAATTTGCGTGTATGTAAAATGTATTTACAAATGTATTTAAATACAATTGATGTATTTAGTATTTAGTATTTGAATACATTCGTAAAATGTATTAAGTATTTAGTATTTAAATATATTTCTCCCATGTATTTAGTATTTAGTGTTTGAATACATTCAATGTATTTAGTGCCCAGCTCTGGTTGCAAGGTATGATAAAGCGATAGGGCCATCTTTCCTAATGACCTCGGTGAATGTCCAAACGAAGTAGAATGTAACAATGTGTCTATGTCCGCTTTTCCGGTGGCAGATCAATCAATCAATCATTGGGGGCATACACCGGGGGGCGCGTCGCCTCGCCCACCCTACGACGCCACTCCCGGGGGTCACCACACGCGAGTCCCCATGCAGGCTCCTTTCCCATACCAAGCAGCTTTCGACAAGAAACATCAACTTGCCCCAGCCACGAGCCTTGTGGGCGCCCCCTTGGCCTCCTCCACGCCGGATTGTCTCTTACAGATACAACCCGATGGGAAGGATCGGTTTCAGGGTAGCGTGCCACATGCCCATATAGCCGAAGTTGGCGCTGACGGACTATGCAGGTAATAGGCCTCGATTCAGTCTCACGGTGCAATCGCTGATTCGACACGTAATCATCCCAGCGATGCCCCATGAT
>JACEEZ010004745.1:592500-605000 GCA_016584305.1 Chionoecetes opilio | reverse complement strand
GGTTTCAAGTTTCCCTACTCGTTTTTTTCCGGGCGACGACGACGGCGGGAGGACACTCTAAACATAAACACTAGATGGCGACCTTAGTGTAGCCCGTTATCAACGTTGCCACTCGGTTTTATTTTTGTAATTTGTTCATTTATTGCCATAATATGACACAGATGAAGACACAAAATGACACAGACTCTCCAGATAGCTTCTTCTAACTTTCCTGACATCATGGATGTAGAAATATAAGTATTAACGCCACCAGACTTTGTAAATAAAAAAGAAACGTTGTCCTGGCGACTTTAATGTTATCTACGGTAAAGTAAATTCCATTCAATTTTCTATGTTTCCAAGTTGTGGGACGAGGACCCAATCCTACACGAATACTTACATGATAATATCTTACATGAATAATTATTATTGCAAAGTTTACACTTTGCAATGTCATTAGAGATAGTCTTGAAATACGTAATCCCAAACCACACTGGTGTGACTGGACGCCATTACTCAGTAGGCTGCTGCGATACTGTTCTCTTTCAAAGAATGTTGATTGTCCTCGTGGGTGAGAGAGAAGAGCGCGTATATGCTTACTGCAGTATGGCGCACGAGGCAATGAGTTGAGTTCAGTAACAGCGACCTTGAGAGTAGCGGCTGCCACTCTGTTGGAGGATGGAGGTAGTGTCCGAGGGACTATAGGGACTTGGCTACCACTACGCCTCAATGGGTGGGGGGTGATGGGTAATGGGTGAGTGAATGGGTTGAGGGTGATGTGAATGGGTTGGCGTTAATACATACATTTCTACATCCATGATTTCAGGAAAGTTAGAAGGGGCTATCTGGAGAGTCTGTGTTTGGTGGGCCGAAGGCCCAGCAAAAGCCCTCCGCAGGAGCTAGCCAAAAAGTCCGCCCGGTGGGCGGCTTTGCGGCTAGTATATATATATTCCTAGAAACCTGGGTTACACGTCCATTTCTTCGCAGTGGCTATTTATTTTATTTATATCCCTTATACATTGAATTTTTCTTTCTCTCTCTCTCTCTCTCTCTCTCTCTCGCTCTCGCTCTCTCGCTCTCTCGCTCTCTTGCTCTCGCTCTCGCTCTCTCGCTCTCGCTGTCTCGCTCTCGCTCTCTCGCTCTCTCGCTCTCTCGCTCTCTCGCTCTCGCTCTCTCGCTCTCTCGCTCTCTCTCTCTCGCTCTCGCTCTCTCGCTCTCGCTCTCTCGCTCTCGCTCTCTCGCTCTCGCTCTCTTGCTCTCGCTCTCTCGCTCTCTCTCTCTCTCTCCTCTCTCTCTCTCTCTCTCGCTCTCTCTTCTCCTCCTTTTCTCTCTCTCTCTCTCTCTCTCTCTCTCTCTCTCTCTCTCTCTCTCTCTCTCTCTCTCTCTCTCTCTCTCTCTCTCTCTCTCTCTCTCTCTCTCTCTCTCTCTCTCTCTCTCTCTTTTTCTTAGAAACACGTCGGATGCACAGGAACACCACTATAAAGTCTGCTCACTTTTGAGAATATTTTCTGAAAAATTTATCAAAGAGGCTGAATGACATAAGATCGCGTGCGTATATAAATATACCGATTTTTTGTTGAAAAAAATACAAATAATCAATATTTTATCTCAAAACTATTACATTTTTTCTGAAATCCTCATCTTGTCAATAAATCTTTCTGTGCGATATTTTCCTTCCATTTCTACCTTCGCTTCGCTACCTCTCAAAGCCTTTCTTCCTCTTTCTTATCTTATATGTTATCATTACCCCTCATTTACCACCCTTCTCTCTATTTTCATTTACTTTCCCCCATCAACCGGGAGCGAAGAGTCTATAAAGCAAGCGTCTACCCTATGAAAGAGTCCGCCGAGCACTTTTGTATCTCGGCTTTTATAAGTGACGCGTCTGTATCACAGAATATTTACCTCTTCTAGTCAGTCCGGAGGAGTACCTGTGTTCCTTCTTTCCCAAGTTTGTTTTTAGACTTTTATAGAGGAAAGCCTTTGACTTGGAAAGTGAAAAGACTCCACATGAAGACTAACACTGGGAAATCAGAACATCTCGAGGAATAGAGGACAGAGTGAACGATCCACTGGTAAGGATAAGTTTTCAAGCTATAATGTTAGCTTCCTGATCCTTACTAGTCTGCTGTGGTCAAAGCAGTGTTCTGTACATACAAATATATCTGTCAATTTCCGCTCATTAACTAGAAATAATATTGTCAGACCATTGTTATTCAATGTCTAGTCTAAAGTAGCTCAGGTCTGATAGTTTCATTTCCGCGAAAGAGGCGAGGTCAGTAAATTCTTGGAGCCTGCTGGTTCTCGAGGCCGCTTTCCTCGTACTAGTTGGCGATGTTCCAGACCCACCGTTGTTCATAGCTCCCTTGGCGAAAGCAGCGAGCTGGTCCAAGAATGATGGAACTGGTCCTACACGAAATGGAACCATAATTGATTTATCTTATAAAGAAATCAGTAATGGATTGAAAATAAATGAATATTAGGTAAAACATAGCCATTTATGTTAAAGCCAAATTGTTTGGAAATGAAGAAAAGCGAGAAAATTTAAACAAAATCAATACGCGAATAGGAACTCGTCTGTGCTTTGTCATCTAAGATTCAACAACAAAATCGAGGAGACTATCAAACAAAAAATGTTGAAATACGAAAATGGAGAAAAAACAATTTAACTGAATCTGTGGTAAGACTGTCCCCGCACAGGACTGCCGCCTCTCCAAACATAATTATCACTGGTTCAAATCTGCATTGACACAATATATCACGATTGAACGAGAACTCTGTCACTGAACTTGAGCAACGAGTAAAAATATTTTCAGCAAGCTTCGATGGCTTTGTTGGTGCGGATTCTTGAACGGAAAACAAATATTTCCAGCTACCAAATTGAGTACACCCTACTGCATTAAGTTCCAAGTTCAATCTCATGTGAAGATATCAATCATAGCTTCACTCTTTATTAAATCCATGATAAGTAAGTAGCAATTAAACAATGATTGGCTGGACGATACCTAATACTTCCCGTTTGCCCTTTCCAGTATTCATCACATGGTGTTAACTCATTTTACATCCGATATAATGTTCAGAAACACGGGACAGTCGGGACACCCACCCCCTCTCTTTATGACTACTCAAGGCCCTATTTTTCGATAAAACAAAATAATTAACTTTAAAACTATTATTCCAGTATATGTGCGTGAGACCATCAAAACTACAAACAAAAGTTGCTCTTTTTAAAGAACCATTATGAGTAAACAAGTTATTGCCTATAGCGGCGCTTCCTTTATCGATTTAAATGGAGAAAGGATCTCCACCCTAGACTCACCCCTCTACAAAAACATTTTTTTTACATGAGCTAACCTCACAGAAAAAAAAATCCATAAAGAACATATATAAAACTAAGGAGGCAACTGAATATCAAATAAATACGAGAGCTAAGAAAACGTGCGTCGGAAGACGTAAGGCAGTAAAGACATAACCGATACCCATATGTCGCTCTCCCAGGTGGCGGGAATATGTTTCATATATCACAATATCATAATAGAGTTTATGGTGAGGGTGATGTAGTGAGATTGAAGGGAGGGAAGCAAATTAAGGCTGGTGGAGGCTCGTAAGCAACACTTTTTCCCCGAGACTCTTAAATGTACAGTACAATTACAATACAATTTTGGTTGGGCCAGGAATGTAGCTATCCACACTGTTTCTATATTGCCACACAGACGCACAACCTCCCCCCCCCCCACACACACGCACACACGCACCACACACACACACACACACACACACACACACACACACACACACACACACACACACACACACACACGTGTGTAGTTGTGTAATTGTTAAAGGGATGTAGTTCCCATGTTTAAGAAGGGACACAGAGGATTAATGTCAAATTATCGACCCCTTAGTCTGACGTTAGTGGTAGGTAAATTATTGGAATCTGTTATTGCAAAAAACATTAGAAAGTATTTAGAAAAGCATGGTTTGGTAAATGATTATCAACATGGTTTCACCAAGGGTAGATCATGTCTCACCAATGTATTGAGTTTTTATAGGAAAATTTATGAGACAGCAGATAATGATGAGGATTATGATATAGTATACCTGGACTTTAGTAAGGCATTCGATAAGGTACAGTCACGCAATGAACTTCGCGAGCACTTGGGGCGAGGCAATCCCATCAATTTCTCAAATCTTTTCCTTGTCTACAAATGTTCGCTCAGTCTCCTCTTAGAGACCCGCTCCACCCCCCCTAAGTAGCCACACCTGTTTCAAACCTTCCCGACTTTATAGCTCCCTGATGAGTAATTATAGTTTTAAATCCCGCACCAACAGCTAATGACAATTTAACAGCTCCCTCCCTCCCTCCCTCTTTCCCTCCCTTCCTCCTTCCATTGAGCCCTTCAACTGGATCCTTCCTCCATGAGACAGGATGAAGTAACTTTTAAAATATTTACATTCTTTGTTTTCGGAAAAAATAATGGCTATAGCAAAATATATTCGTAACACTGAGAGCAAGGGTGTGTGTGTGTGTGTGTGTGTGTGTGTGTGTGTGTGTGTGTGTGTGTGTGTGTGTGTGTGTGTGTGTGTGTGTGTGTGTGTGTGTGTGTGTGTGTGTGTGTGTGTGTGTGTGTGTGTGTGTGGGTGGGTGGTTGGGTGGGTGGGTGTGTGTGTGTGCGCGCGCGCGCGCGTAGATGTGTGAATGTAGCCAATAATATTGTTTGGAAATATCTATAATTAAAGTATTTTTAATTTTACATTATGTATGTGTATATTCCTCATTGTGTGATAGTGTCAGGAGAGAGAGAGAGAGAGAGGGGAGGAGAAGAGGAGAGAGAGAGAGAAGGAGAGAGAGAGAGAGAGGAGAGAGAGAGAGGAGAGAGAGGAGAGAGAGAGAGAGAGAGAGAGAGAGAGAGAGGAGAGAAGAGAGAGGAGAAGAGGAGAAAGGAGATAAGAGGAAGAGAGGGAAGAAAAAGATGGAGGACAGAGAAAGAGATGAGAGAGAGAGAGCGGAAGAGAGAGAGAGAGAGAGAGAGAGAGAGAGAGAGAGAGAGAGAGAGAGAGAGAGAGAGAGAGAGAGAGAGAGAGAGAGAGAGAGAGAGAGAGAGAGAGAGAGAGAGAGAGAGAGAGAGAGAGAGAGAGAGAGAGAGAGAGAGAGAGAGAGAGAGAGAGAGAGATGGCGAGGGAGGGAGAGATGGCCCCCGTGGGATTAACAACATCCCAGGGGAAGGAGGAGGAATGCATTGTACAGACTTTGAGAATATGAACGATAATTTATTGGAAAATACGAAAAGGAAATGGAAGGAGAGGATCCGAGGCCTGTGTGTTCGCGATTTAGGTGGAGTGACTGTACCACATGGGAGGCTATTATATAAGGTTAAGGCACATGCATGGAGTAGAGTGGAAGGTTCTTCGTTGGATTAGATCTTGGCTAAGTGATAGGCAACAAAGCGTTACAATTAATGGCTCTAAATCTGAATGGGGGCAGGTAACAAGTGGGGTTCCACAGGGGTCTGTTTTGGGACCATTACTATATTTCATTTACATCAATGACATAGATAGTTACATATATAGTAGGATTAGCAGTGATATCAGCAAGTTTCTTGATGATACTACGGTAGGTAGGAATATTAGATCACAGTCAATTTAATGATGTAAACATATTGCAGGGAAACATAGATACATTTAATGAGTAGTGCCAAAATCAGGTGCCAGATGGAATTTAATATTGATAAGTGTAGCGTAACTAATGTTGGTAGAAAAAAATCATGGTAATAGGTACACTATGCGCAATGTATTGTTGAACAGATCAGAAGGTGAAAAAAATCTGAGAATGCAGGTAAGCTCAGAACTCCGCCCTAGGAAGCAATGTATTGAGGCTAGAAATCGAGCTAATAGGGTGTTAGGATTTTATAGCATTCATTACCAGGAGTGTTAAAAGTAGAAGTGCTGAGGTTACTCTAAACCTTTATTTGGTTCTTGTTAGACCTCACCTAGACAATACGGTTCAGTCTCCATATTACAGGATGGATATATCCTTGTTACAATCAGTGCAGAGAAGGATGACCAAAATGATACAGGAGATGCGTAATTTTAGTTATGAAAAGAGATTGAAGGTTTTAAAATTATACTCACTCGAGAGGGGTAGAGTAAAGGGCGATCTGATAGAAGTTTTTAATTGGTTAAAGGAATGCAATAAAGGAGATATAGGAAAAGTTCTTACGGCTTGTAATCAGGGTAGAATAAGAAGTAACGGATTCAAACTGGAAAAGCGTAGATTTAAAAAAGAAATAGGGAAAAACTGGTTCACAAATAGAGTGGTAAATGATTGGAATAGACTAAGTAGTCAGGTAGTTCGTGCGGAGTCAATAGAGGAACTTTAAAAGTCGGCTAGATAATTTCATGGATGGGAATGATAGGTGGGTGTACGTTGTGTTAAAAATCAGGAAGTACCTCGTTCGTGTATGTCTCACGGCCTCTTGTAGCTTCTTTATTTTCTCATGTTCTTATGTTTGTATGTTCTTCTGTTCTTATGATTTTACACACACACACACACACACACACACACACACACACACACACACACACACACACACACACACACACACACACACACACACACACACACACACACACACACACACACACACACACACACACACACACACACACACACACACACACACACACACACACACACACACACACACACACCAATCATCTGCCTCCACTGTTCTTAGAGGGTGAAAATCTTAAAAGTGTAACTCATACAAAATTCTTTGGGGTCCATATCGATGTACATTTGAATTGGAACTATCAGATAAATGATGTATGTTCCAAACTATCCCAAATGTGTGGCATATTATGTAAGGTATGTAATCACCTTACAATCGAAGCCATGATTAGTATTTACTACACGTTGTGTTACCCTCACCTTGTCTATTGTGTGTCAGTATGGGCATGTATTTGCCTTCCTTCATTACCAAATAAAAAATACCACAAAACTAAATTTTGAGATGCATATTTCATTTCGGTAAATTTGATTCTACAACCAAAATATTTTCAGAACACAAGCTTCTAAATTTTTACTCTATTCAAAATTCTTTCTTCTACTATACATTTTTAAAAAGTATTGCAAACAGAAAGGGAACTCCAATTTTCTAATTACAAAAAACCATTCACAACACCAGAAATAATAATGTTAATCTAGTATGGCCACCATATCGAACAACTCTCTTCAGGAGCAGCATCTTTTATTTCGGTCCTCAACTATGGAATACTTTACCGAATGACTTGAAAACTCTTTGTAATTCGGGTAGTATTCCTCAATTTAAAAATAAAATATAAAAATATCTATTCACTTAACAAAATTTGTAGAAATATCACTAAATAAATATTGTACATAGTGTCAAATTTCATGAATCTGTTTTTTTTCTCTTACGTATATACTGGTGTATACTATAATGTATAATTGATGCTCCTCAGTTAAATTGTTTTTTTTTTTTTTTTTTTTTTATATATCTGTCAAGGAGCCAAGGCTCAACAGATCATTCCAATATATTCATTCCTCCATGGCAGAAGTCACAACTGCTGATGAGAAATTAGTCAGTCGTCTGTATGGTGGGACAAAGGCGAGGGATTGGACTCTTTACGTTACAGACTATTTTGTGAGAAAGCGATGAGAGGCAGTTGTTCTGTTCAAATACATACCCTTCATCCAACACCTGCAACTACCCGTTACCACAGTGCACGTACGTATTTCCAGTGCCAGGAGTGGATAGGTAACACTTTAAATCCAGAGGAGTGGGGATGGGTTCTTAATTGGGGCAGACTTGAACTCAAAACAACAGACTTGGCAGCTGTCCCAGAATCACTGCTACAAATTGTGCCCTATGACTGTAAAGTTAATTGTGACACTCGACGCTTCTCCTGCAGAAAGCATGGCCTGGAATGTTCAGCTGCATGTGGAGAATGCAGAGGGGTTGGGTGCACAAATACAATTGCGTCTGAAGACAGTTTTGTGGCTAGTGAATGAATGACATGTATACGCGCAGGTGCTTTACATATCTCACAATAACAGCGTGTTATCATCTATATGATTATGTTGCTACTCTTCCAGCCCCCGTTGCCTGTTTTAATTTAGAATACATACTAATTATATTATTAAGCTCCAAGATATAAAATATGTATGAAAGTCGGCACTAAAAAGATACCATTTTTCGGAGGGCAAAAATGTAATTAATTTTGTATATTGTCATTTAATATAAGAGGAAAACATTTTTTTCATGCTCCTACAGAGTATTGTGTGGCAAACAGTAAAAAATTATAACAATTACTGTTGGAGACCTTCATGATTTTAAGTGTTCTTGAAGAAAAACCTGTTATGATCAACACCGCATGAGAGTGTGATAGGTTTCTCAGATCGGTGAATTTTTTACCATGTTCCACCACTTCCAATTTTCTCTATTTTTGGTATGTGATCTAATAAGGTGTTAGGAATATCATACAACAGGTTTAATTTCTGTTGCATTTTTTTACATCATGGGCCATTAATGGTGCTAGATTGACTGGACTACATTCTGCTGCAAGAAGAAGTCTGAAGTGAAAATGGAATGCAATTGCAGGGAGAAGGGGAAGGAAGAAGGAGGAAAGCTGGACAGAGAAGAAAAAGAAGGTAATGAAGAGGAGAGCGAGCCATAGGGGCCATTCAAAAATTACGTAAGGCTTAAGGGGGAGAGGGGGGTTTGGTCATGGGGGGTATGGGCACAATGTATTATGAGTACATATGTACATAATACATATGTATTATGTATTATATGCTGTATTATGAGGAACTTTAAAATGTTTTATTTATGTATTACTATGCATTATTATATTGTATTATTATATTGTAATGTATAATGTCTTAATATGTAATATTCCTTAATTCCCCAATATAGTCATGTTTTTTTCATAATAAAGGTACTCAAGAGTTTACAAGCGTTTTTTCTCAAAATCTATTCTTCTTTACTTCAAAGATGTATAACACTGAAAGTACCAATCGATTATATCAATCAGTTTTTACCTATACGTTCAACAATCAAAGCAAAAAATATGGACGTTAGGTTATTACTCTATCTGAATAATTTGCATTATTATGGAAGTGTAACCAGGAACAAAGACAGTAAAAAATAAGCAAAAAAACAAAAAAACCAGACACGAATAATAAAATATTCACTCTTTCGAAATTTCGTAACGTCTGAGCTTAGTATGAATGATAAACCACAAAATTGTGTAAAGTAAAATAAACTTTTATTTAGTACTTAAAAGTAAATGATAAAAAAAAAGATTAAAATATAAGCAAATCAATGTATGGTATTTTTTTGGACAAGGTAAAAAAGAAACATGGAAAGGACTAGCTTTACAAAAATTACACACCAATAACAAAGTAGTGTACGCAGCAAAACCTAAAATATGGTATATTTGTCAGCATCATAGGTTGGTTGAAAATTAAGGTTTTCATTGAATATGCCCATTAAAGTCATTTTTCATTTTTTTTGGAGTGAAGAGAGTGTAGGAATGTACTTAAGGTGCATGTAGTGTAGTGTGAGTAGTAAGATTAGTTGTCTTTAGAATGCAGGTTGCAGCTGCTCTCTTGTGTAATTGAGCAACTAAGGGATGTGGTCAGAGAGGACACGGAAGTGTCAATGACAAGTCTGCAGCACCAATTCCGCCATCGTAAGTACCTCTCCGGGAGTATTTCATCATGGCGGCAATGGGGCACCTCTCAAGTGCTTGTCGGCCGGTGCCACGTCAACACCCAGTATGTCGTGTCCAGGGGTAGGGGGTAGTCTAGCCAAGGTGACCCCAGAGCCCCACTACACTGGTGAAAGCAAACAACTAGCCGCTCTCAACCCGACAACACTTCCACCATTGCTGCTGTTCTCATCATCCTGAAGGCACTTCTGAAGAATTGGGCTCCATTCCAGATCGCCCTTCAACTGTCCTGACACCATTTAACACTCCCAGCTGCCTGAAGTGTTAAATATGTTGCTGATGATTTCTGCCACACTTCTCCAGGCTGCTGTACAAGGAGTTATTGGGTGCCATACCCCTGCTCCGATTTCACTATTGTTTATTTCCACAAGCATTCAGTTGTTTGGTTGATGTTATTTGGCTGCTAGCCTATTATTACCACCTCTGTTGTTTATATATATTCGGGGTATCATTATCCTTGACTTTTCTTCCCCTTCATTCTTAAAATTGAAAATATCAATTGATAGCCACCTCGGCCCTGACATATTTGGCGACCTCGCCAGGATATGACTATCAATTAATTATTATACTTCTTGAGATTGTGGGCATTAATTGATTATAAGTCACTGCTGAACGCCATTGCTGCCTGAGGCCTCGGAGAAATGCTTGAGAAATTTAGATTTTGAAGTATTTCACTTGAGGTGTTGTCTGTCAATTTTTTTCTGTAAATTTCTCTTATGAGTTTTTGTTGGGTTTTTGGTGTTTGGTGATCTAATTGGTTATTTTCTTTGCATAATATGTGTTTGATCTGCAATGTCCTCCCTCCAAGCACTGAAGGAGCAGGGCGAGGCCCTCGGTCTAAAAGGAAAGGAGATTGGCCAGTGGATCCTGAAACAAGGTTAGCCCTCAGTCCTATTACCATCTTATTTTGTCTCCAGGCATAATCTACCATCATACAAAGATGAAGAGGACATATCCACCTATTTAACGAGGTTCGAGCGAGTGACCGAGATGCTGGTACTATCAAGAGATACCTTCGCCTTTCGGCTGGGTTGCCTCCTTATAATACGGGGAAAGTTGCCGAGCTCTACACGTCCCTACCATCATCCAACACTACAGATTATAAATTACTTAAGCAAGTCTTGTTAACAGTCTACAGTAAGACTCAATATGGATATCGGGTGGATTTCAGGTCAGCCAAGATTAAAGTAGGACATAACTACAATCAGTTGTTACCAAGTTATTACCCAGTTCTTACCCATCGACACATTTTTTATTCTTCGGATGAATCCTCTTCTTTGGCCGAAACATATGCGGACATGAGGCATTTTTTTATTCTTGACCAGTTCATGTCTTCCTTAACACTATAATTTCACCTCTTTATCAAAGAAAGGAGGTCTGCCCAGCTAAAGGTAGCAATACAACTAGCGGCCGATTGGGCGTCAGCCCACAACGCCTATCTTAAAGTCTCCTTCTACAACAACTCGTAGAGAACCTTTCCTCGGCATGCTACTCCACTGAGGATTCCACCGTCTGGGCGTCAAACTCCGTCAACTGTGACGTGTAACAATTGTGGGGAGGCGGGGACATATACGACCACGCTGTCCCCATTATCCTCGAGCATTCAAGGACGGAACAACTGCTGCAGCCCCTTATAAGGTTGGATTTTGCTTACAAGATCGTAAACTACCTAACTTCTCAGTTTCAGGGACTATCAATGGGTCATCATGGTCTTCCTCTATCATTAGGGACACTGGGTGCTCTCGTGTCGTAGTTTCTGAGGAGGCCCTGCCAAACATTGACCCATAACTCTGCCACGCACCGACGAATTCCTTGTTGTTAGGTGTTACTTACGGTGCTCATTTTACACTAGTTGGACATATGCCGTAAGGGACCCAATTACATTTCATAGCGCTTTGATTGGAAATATTCCTGGTTTACAAATACCTAATAGTCCTGAATCTACTCTGTGATGTCCATTCTCTCCATTGTAATGACGACCAAGCCACCACCGCTGTTTCACCTCCGGAATATCCATTGTCTCCTCTTCCCCTTGATAACTCTGCTTGTCCAGGAGACTCCCTCTCATCTAATGCCAAAGACGGTCCCCTTTTTGGATGTCAACCTATACCACCAAGTGAGTCCCCTACCACTCAAGTCTGTGATGTGGAGACCACATCATATGTGCCGTTTCTGCGACAAATGTCAGAACATATCAGCTAAGGGACGGGTACGTCCAGTACCCCTTCAGCCGTTACCTGTCGTAACTGAGCCCTTCTACCGAGTCGCCATTGACTTTAGTCGAGTTACGGTCTGTGCCACTTATGTTCACTTAATGAGAATTGTGCTTGTTTGTTGGCTTGGGTAATGTTTCGTTTTATTTTGACAATATTTTCGTGTACTCTTCTGATTTGCCCACTCACATTTCTGCCCTCAAGTTTGTTTTAGATAGACTGCAACAGAACGGTCTGACCGTCAAACCTACAAAGTGCCAGTTTGGAGTCGAGTTCATCAACTATCTAAGATTTGTCTTGTCACGGGACCACCTCCTACCACAAGTTAGCAAGGTGACTGCCATCGCCTCCATGACTCTTCCTACCACCAAGAAGTTACTCCAGAGTTTCCTAGGATTGATTTCTTTTAACAAGGTTTTCATTCCTCAGGCCTCAGAGATTACCGGTCCCCTCTCTGACTTGTTGAGGAAGCTGGTACGGGAGCCCCTCCAGTGGACTGAAGATCTCCACTCACGTTTCGAGCTGTTGAACAAGCTGTTGTCCGAAGCCTTC
>JACEEZ010004745.1:497500-587500 GCA_016584305.1 Chionoecetes opilio | reverse complement strand
AAAATGGGTGGGTGGTGATGGGTAATGGGTGTGGGGTGATGGGTGACTGAATGGGTGTGGGGTGATGGGTAATGGGTGGGGGAATGGGTGGGGGGTGATGGGTAATGGGTGAGTGAATGGGTTGGGGGTGATGGGTAATGGGTGAGGGAATAGGTGGGGGGTGATGGGTAATGGGTGAGTGAATGGGTTAGGGGTGATGAGTAATGGGTGAGTGAATGGGTTGGGGGTGATGGGTAATGGATGAGTGAATGGGTTGGGGGTGATGGGTAATGGGTGAGTGAATGGGTGGGGGGTGATGGGTAATGGGTGAGTGAATGGGTGGGGGGTGATGGGTAATGGGTGAGTTAATGGGTTGGGGGTGATGGGAAATGGGTGATTGATTGATTTAATACCAAAAAGGTGAATGTGCCAGGCAAGGGAAATGGGTGAGCGAATGGGTGTGGGGTGATGTAATGGGTGAGTGAATGGGTGGGGGGTGATGGGTAATGGGTGAGTGAATGGGTGTGTGGTGATGGGTAGGCTAATGGGTGAGTGGAGGAATTCCCTCCCTTCTTTGATTCCTTATTTCTTTCCTCGTCAGTTCCTCTTCTGACTCTCTTCATCCCTCCAATTTCTTCCTTACTCCTTATTCCTCCTTTCCTTCTCTCATATCTCCTTCCTTCCCTCTCTCCTACGTTCCATTATCACCCCATCATCACCAAAAGGAGGAGCGATTCCCCCTCTATCTGCACGGGCGACTGTCAGTGCAGGCTCCCTCCGCTAGGATCGCTGTCGTACATGAAATCAAAATGGCGCTCCATGTTATATCGCCCGAGTGACACCTCTCGGTGAAGCTCTCTGGTGTGGACACAACTCTGGCAACGGCAATGCTCGTCGGCAAGCACCGACGGCAAGCGTCGACGGTGGTGAGTGGTAGTGTGTATATTAAGGGCGGGAAGAAGAGAGAACACTGAGAGGGCTGTTTACTGGAGTTATGGGGAGATTTGTTGTGTGTACGAGTTTGTTGCGCTACATATGTTTGTTCTAGTTATGCAGATATGTATTAAGGATGATGTAACCGTAACAGGAGTAAGATATAGGATAGTGTTGGCTGTTAACAGGGATGGTTGTGGGCTGTTGTTGGAAGGAGGTCTGCCGCTGAAGGAGGAGACCTACCGTGCACTGCCGAAGCAGCAGGAGTTTTGCTGTGTTAAGCCAGGATGGATCCAATTGTGTGGGAGTGCAGTGACCTCGGGATGCTACAAGGGTACTCTATCTAGACCTCGGTGGAGAGTGGAGACTGTGCCTGGTCTGACGCTGCAGATACAGGGCTTAGGTGACAGTGAAAGTAGATTTCTGGCAGGTGAACTGTGCATTGCCACCTATAGGTTGAAGCCAAGGATATTATCCTTGGTTGGGGCCGTGTATGACTGAAGTATTGTTGTTGAGCAAGGAATGATATTGTGAAAGCTGGCTGTGACAGGGAAGTGACTATTAGGCTGTGAGAGTTTGTCGCAGGAAGATGATGTGAAGTGGTACGAGCGACGAAGTTGTAGTCAAAGTAACTGTTCGTGTGCTGCGGACATACCAGCGCCTGGTTGGTTTGTGGTATGTGGAAGTGAGATGTCTCGGTGATGTTCAATAATTGTGTTTTGTAGCCTGTAAGAAGTAAACTAGCATTCTTTGTATGTTATGTTTGTATACCCGCAAAGCAAGATATTCGAACTATAACTACAGTGTGTACGTATGTAGTGAGCGAGTTTTTGGTAAGGCAAGCCCAGAAAGTTTGAGAGGTGGGAAGTTTTAATTAAAAGCCAGTCCAGCTCATTATATATATATATATATTATATATATATATAATATATTATATATATATATATATATATATATAATATATAGTATATATATTATATATATTTATATATATATATATATATATATATATATATATATATATATATATATATATATATATATATATATATATATATATATATATATATATATATATATATATATATACATATATATATGTATATATATATTATATATATTTATATATATATATATGTATATATAATTATATACATGTACTACCCCTCCTAGTACCATCAGACGTACTGGCATCACTGCTAATCCCATTATCCAAGTCGTTGATGTAAATAAAAAATAGTAATGGCCTAAAACCAGACCCCTGTGGAATCCCACTTGTTACCTGCCCCCATTCAGATGTATAGCCATTAATACTGTAGTAACCCTTTGCTACCTATCGCTTAGCAAAGATATAATCCAACGAAGAACCTTCCCATATAATTCATGTGCCTTAATCATATTTAAGAGTCTTTCATGTGGTACCTTGTCAAATGTCTTACTGAAGTCCAGGGATACAATATCATAATCCTCATCATGATCTGATGACTCATAAGCTTTCTTATAAAAAAACTCAGTAATTTGGTGAGACATGATCTCCATTGGTTTGATCTCCCAATCTTTTACCAAATCATGCTTTTCTAGTTTCTTTTTTCTCATTCTCTAATGATCTTTGCATTATGCATGTAGTTGCATGATTCTAATAATTTATCTAGCACTAATGTTAGACTGACCGGTCGATAATTTGGCATTAATCCTCTATCACCCATTTTAGAAATAGAGATTACTTTCCCTTTCATCCACATTAACGGCACCTCCCCTAAATCAATTGATTTCCTAAATATGTGCACTAACGACTCACTAGCAACCTCTTTGCTTTCTTTTGATACTCTGCGATAAACTTCATCCGGTCCTGGTAGTGGGGCGGTTTACCTAGGATATTCAAACCTATTGTGCATTTTTTGATAAAAGCACCAACTTTGGCACAGAGGTAGACCAATATGTTATGAACAAATTTGGATGTAGAGCCATTGCCCAACTGCCCCCTGGCGGCCGTGGCGGCCATTTTCCAAAATGGCCGCCATGTGGCTGCCGAGGAAGACGTATCCCTAGGTGACTGAGAAGTACTGAGTAAAATTGCAGGAAAAATTGATTGTTTTGAATCTGCAATGTTGTGCAAACATTATGTTGCGTGTTGTTGCTAATGTAGGGTAGCACTTAACAACAAAGAAAGGTGCCCATGTGTTTTTAGAATCTTATCTTATTATCGATTTATTGAATTATTCATAGATTAGCATAACAACCATGACAAACATCTCTCAATTGAACATGTCCTAATTCACTTGGATTCTGAGTGCTCCTTTCATACAACTTTGTCATTTTCCATTTCCAGAACAATGTTGAAGAGCTTCAAACTCGTTGAGCCTCGTGGTGCAGAAGCAGCTCCGTCTACCTCCGCCCAGCCAGCATCAGAGACAGACTGGTCATTATGCTTCATATGCCAAGAAACGACGCCAGAGTCGCTGACAAGTCCATCCCAGAATACATTCCAAGACAAGGGGAGCAGCTACAGCATTCTCGCTGGACATCTGAGAAGGTTCAATGAGTTTGGATTACTCCCCAACTCTTTTCTGTTGAGCCGATTAGATGCAGGCAGTGGCGTTGAAGCAGCATTGAGCGCCAACAATGCACGATACCACAAGACCTGCAGGCTGAGGTATAACAAGACCAAGTTAGACAGAGCTGAGAAGAGGCATCTGAAAATAGGCGCCGACGAAGAAGAGGAAGTTGTTGCCCGCAAGCGAACTCGATATCTGTCACGACCATCAAGTACTGAGACGAAACACCAAGAAGTTAAATGCTTCTTCTGCGGAGAAGCTCCTGGTAGTGCTGGTCTTCATGAAGCTGCGACATTCCAACTGGACTCGCGTGTCAGGTCGTGCGCACTGATTCTGGACGACATGGACCTCCTGACGCAACTGAACGCTGGGGACATGGTTGCACAGGAGGCCAAGTACCACCGAAATTGTCTCCTGAACTTGTACAATCGCGCACGGAAGATTAAGGAAATGGCGGGCAAAGGTACAGACGATGAACACGCAATAGCAGGACTTGCTTTCGCAAAGCTGGTGGTGTTTATTGAAGAAGCTCACATGGATGACGAGACGTCTCCGGTCTTCAAACTTGCTGACCTGGCGCAGTTATACACGTCAAGGATGGAACAGCTGGGAGTCAAGCATGAGGGCAGGGTGCACACGACCCGTCTTAAGCAGAGACTGCTTGCTCACTTTCCTAACATGTGTGCACAGCATCAGGGGCACGATGTCCTGCTTGCATGCAATGAAGACCTCGGCGATGCCCTGGCAAAGGCTTGTGAACTGGACAGAGACCTTGATGCTGTCCACCTGGCGTGTGCTGCCCAAATTGTGAGACGCCAAATTGTGAGAGGCATCCAAGGTCTGCCGGGAGCTTGTCTCCTGCAAATGCCAGAAGGGCTGCATCAAGAAGTGCAAGTGCAAGAAGGCCAGTCTGGAATGCACACCACTGTCTGCTTGCGACGGGGAGTGCTCTCAGAACTGAACTCGCAAACTTAAGATGAAGATTCTGAACTGTTCCAGACAGTACACAGGTACTGTAAAACAGTGAACTTATCTGCATATTGCATTTAGCAGATTATGTGTTAATTAACATGGTAATTAAATGTAGTAGTGTCCATTGACCACAGAAGTATAACATTTGACTTGCCCAGGATTGATCTGATGAGAGCAAGCCACCATAATTATCACTATCTGGTTCTGTTATTGTTGTTGTATTATCGATGTAATCAGCATAATTGTGTTAATCATTTTGTTAATTGGCATCTTAATTGGCGTGGGCAGTGTCCATGAATAGCTATTGACAGACAGAGGAAGAAGGTCAGATAATATTTCCACAACTTAAATGAATCTAGCCTATTCACAAGGAATGTCAGCATTTGATGCCTGATCATGGGTTTCCTTGTCGCCATTTCATCTGCAATTAGCCTAAATATGTTAATTAATATCAGCAGCATCTCCCAAAATGTGACTAAGAGCTATCTGGCATGTCTTGATTCAAAACATTCAATAAACATTCACTAAAACCTTCAGCAGCAAACTTTATCTAACTTCTGTGTGTCTTTTGGGTGTCTGCTGGCGGCCATTTTCCAAAATGGCCGCCACAGCCGCCAGGGGGCAGTTGGGCGATGGCTCCACATCCAAATTTGTTCATAATATATTGGTCTACCTCTGTGCCAAAATTGGTTCTTTTATCAAAAAATGCACAATAGGTTAGCTTACCCGCTGTACTATGGTGACCTAGGGCTATATTCAAGAACTTTTCTCCACCCGTTGCATCGCGAATCGGTATACACGAATCAACAGGAGGTAACGCAACGGGTGGAGGTTTGAGTCAGCTGATTCGCGACAACATACAGATCCCACCTTCATCCCGCTGTGCACTTATTCATTCCTATTTCTTCCCAGACCATTACAGGTGAGTTTTCAACACAACCGAGAGTAACATGCATACCTTGTGAATGCACACGTGTCATCATTAAGGTAAAGTCAGGTCCAGGAGGCCTTATATAGGTGTGTGAAGTTGTGAGGAAGCCGGGCGGCGGCGGCAGGTGGAGGTCGGCCATTGTGTGGAGCAGTGGCGGCGGGCCGTTCAAATGTACTCGCAAGCATAACTCGGGCCCATTTTTTCTGCACCAACGCCTCAGACAATTGGCGAACACTAACTAAGCTATTATTTTAATGTCAGAAATGATCAATTTCACTAGTAAAATGTATTAGATATGTATAACACAGTCAAAATACTGATGCCGCTTTGGGCTCGCTTGTGTTGGTACGCCTGTCAAATATCCACCAGTCGGACATTTCTTGTAGATGTCACCAGTGGAGGTACGACGGTGGAGAATCTCCACCGGCCGGGATTTGACGAGCATTCTTGAATATAGCCCTTAAACTTCTTCATTCTATTTATAGATTCTATACCCTCTTTTACCAGTTCCATAGTTATCACAATGTCTTTTAGTTTTTCATCTTCCTTACTTCTAAACATCGGTTCACTACCATATGCATGTCCTCCTGAGCAAAAACAAATAATCATTTGAAACTATAGACATATCCTCACCAGAACTTACCATCTCCCCCCTGTTCTATTTTTAACGGACCCACCAATTCCCTACTATTTGTTCTATAAACCTGAAAAAATCCCTTGAGTCGGTCTTTGCCTGGCTAGCAACCTTAATCTCATAGTAGTTTTCTTTACTGTTGGTGTTAATTTCTTAAACTGTCCTAGCCATCACATTATACTGAACTCTGTTCACATGTCCTGCCTTAACCCTCTTGTAACCTTAACGCTCTTGTAATGTATAATTATGTAAGAATGTAAATAATGTAAGAATAAAAATGTAATGTTATATGTAAGAATATTAAGAGAATAGAAGAGAAACCATGAGAATAATATAGTAGACAAATGTTAGGATGAACCGTAAGCTCTTATATATATATATGTATATGGAATATTAAAAGTTAAGAAGGAATAAACATATTGAAAGTAGATGGATATATATAATACTCTTCATGAATATCACAGCCTTAAGGGAATATTACGAAGTCATCGAACCTAAAAGACTTTTTTTTTTTCATCCATATATTTTCATAGTTTCCCTTTCTTGTTAAGAATATACATGCACTGCGCACTGTATCCTTGAAAATCAGATATTGCGTGGCTATGTTTGCCTCTTTCTTTTTGACCGTTGGGAATTTAGGTAGCATTGCACCATGTAACTCTCTTTCCTTTCATCACTATGTTTTTCCAATTCTGCTTCCCAATTCACTTTTCCTCCCTTTCCCTTTCCTCCTGTTCTATTCTACTTACTCCCCTTACTTTTTTCTAGTTTCTCCCCACGTACCACTGCCTTTTTCTGGTTGTCTATCACCCAGTTAAAACTTCCAGGGAACAATTTGAGGGTTAAATGACCATAACAGGAAATGCCGCGGCTGTGAGTCGGACTGGTGTGAGCGTGAGTCGGCTGGAGGGTTGGTGGTGGATACGGGGGTGTGGATCAGGTAGGGAGGCCAGGTGAAAGGTTGAGGAGTCCTGTTCTGGGGGAGGGTAAGGGAACACTGGAGATTACGTACCACGGAAGTAGTGGAGAGGGTTTAATGGTTGTAGAAGAGAGGGGTAGACTGCTTAAGAACAGGGGGATGAAAGAAATCGTAACGTAGGGAAAGGGTCACATTGGGGATGTATCTTGTAAGCAATCTTAGCACATAAGGAATCTTAAATAAATGTTTAGTAAGGGAATGGTTTTACGCGAAGGGTGACCCGTTCGGTTGAGACAAAACAGAAAGAGAGACAAAAAATGAGGATAAGGGGAAAATCGAAGTAGATCGGAGTACTTGAAATAAAAGTAACAAAAGAAAATATAAACGTAATGATTGCAAATGTGTAGAAAAGATGGGTGGGTAAGGAAGAGGAGGAGAAGGAGGAGGAAAGATGAGAGACAACCATGTAGGTAGGAGGCTAGAGGCGGATTGGAGGGAGGAGTTGTGATTATGGAGATGAGGGTAGAGCCAAAAGCGGGTCAAGGGATTAAGAATGCAAACCGTCCAGAAGGGAATTTACATATGTATCGTTTTCATGTGTATATGTTTATGTTTGAATGTGTGTATGTATGCAAGTACGAGGATGTGCTTGAAAGATTCATCACACTCCGTGAAATAGTACGTGTGTATATGTGTTTGCGGTTCCCTTTCTCCATGACATGACCATACCTTTCTCTACTCATATGTGTGTGTGTGTTTGTGTGTGTGTGTGTGTGTATGTGTGTGTGTGTGTGTGTGTGTGTGTGTGTGTGTGTGTGTGTGTGTGTGTGTGTGTGTGTGTGTGTGTGTGTGTGTAGGTGCATGTATGCTGACTAATATGTATATGTCTGTGTACGTATGCAACCAAGTGCATGTGGAACAACTAGAGCATGACGGTGCTGTATTTCTGGGCCGAGGGTGAGAGACCCTTGGTGAAGGGATGGATTAACGTGCACGGACGGACTGACGCAACCAACCCAACACTTTGTAAAGATGAAGACTGGGGCATAAGCTATGCTGCACGTGGCATTGGTGCTCATCTCCATCGCAGTAGCCTTTGAGCCTGTGGTGGGTGAGAACCCGTTACCCCGGGACACAGGGCTAGTGTGACATCCGGGTTACCACAGTTACCTTCCCCAGGTTTCCTCAGGTGCCAATTTATCAACCCTGAAATGAATGATGAACAGCTGTTTGGGCTGGCCGCTGACTTGCCCTGTCCCGGATTCGAACCAGAGCCCGCAGATTCGTAGGTATAGGCGCGCTAGCCAATATACCACGGAGGCACTTGGTAGCTGAGGCGAATATCTCGGTATGGAAGTACAGTAACGTGCAACAAACTGACCATCTTAATAAAAGTTTATAAAACACCACGTCCAAGTGCACACACACACACAATCACACACACCCACACCCATAGACCCCCCCCCCCCCCCCCCGCCGTGGTAAAGTGATTTAGAGCGCCACATAGGCCATTCTGTGGTCGGGCGTTCGATCCCCGCTTACTCCCGGGGATATTTCACTGACAAATGTGGGGGGTTACTGTCTCCCTTGAACAAGGGGATGGGATGTGTGTGATTAGCGAGGTACAAACATTACTCGCAACAATCGGTCACTTCGAGCTCCAAGCTCTTTCCGGGAGTGTAAAACTGGCAATCGCGAATCCAGCTCGCGTGAGCAAGACCATGGGTGGATACACACACACACACACGTACATTACAACACACATTCAAATCTGAACAGTATGAAAGAAAATTTATCCGTCTCATCGCAGCTCTTACAATTCGCTGCCTTGCTGATTCTCTTGCTGTAGTCTATTTTTATGCATATTTATATTCACTGCTTCTCAAAATGTTCTGAATGCAACATTTTTCATCCGTTGTTGTTTTTACACGTCAAATTTACTCTCTAGCTTACCAGTGTAGCATAAACCAATTATTTCTCTCCTTCAGTACTTCAGTACTCTCGTTCAGTATTTCGCCAACACATTTTACCTAGTTTCTGCTTATGCACGACTTGAGTTTCATGAAAACTTCAGGAACTCATTTAAACATAATTTCCTTTGGTTATATTCTCTCGTAGCGAGGAAGTCAATTGGTAGTCAATTCAAGTAGTTAATTCGCGGACCGAAATATTGTTGTCCAGCTGTTAACCAGTCTCCTTTTTATGCATCTCCTTTATGCAAGTATGTGTAAAGACACACACACACACATACACATACACACACACACACACACACACACACACACACACACACACACACACACACACACACACACACACAGTCACACACACACAGTCACACACAGTCACAGTCTCGGTAATAATGAGCTCCAAGCTCGCACCGGGAGGGTGAAACTGGCGATCGCGAATCTGGCTCGTGTGCACATGTGCAAATGGTCTGTCACGTTCTTTGCCTTGTAGCTTTTTAGGTCTCATTAGGTGTCTGACTTGCACTGACCTTGCACATACCATAATGGTCCAGTGGATAGAGCGTTGGCGCGCCATTCTGCGGTTAGCCGGTTCGAATCCTCGCTTGCTCATGGAAATTTTTCACTGACAAATTCGAAAGGTTACTATCCCCCTTGAGCAAAGAGATGGGAGTGTGTGGTGTGTGAGGTCCTATTATTACCCAAAGATCGGTCATAATGAGCTCCTGGCTCGCTCCGGGAGAATGAAACTGACGATCACGAGTCCGTTTCTGTGTGAGTGTTCGAGTGTGTGTGTGTGTGTGTATATCAATAACTTGATGTTATATGTATTGTAATATTCCACTCAATTTAATATTCAGTCCAAGCAGTCATTGCACTTAAATATTCAAGAATTATAAGAGCACACCTTAGGAAGAGCTTCTGTGATGTTGCCAGTCATGTACATGCAGATAACCTGACGTTGATACAAGGCTTGTTATTCTGTATGACGGATTTTTGCCTTTATCAAAAAAGATAAACTTTTCCTCGACAGTGGCAGTGAATGACGTGTCCATGATAACTTATCATTGAAATCTCCCGTGTCCTCTCTTTCCATATCCCTTAGTGTCTCAGATACACAAGAGAGTACATTTACATTTTTTTTTTTTTTTTTTTTTTTTTTTACATATGTGCCTATAGCGCCTGTAGGCAGTGGTGACCCGGGGCTCAGATGGTAGGCTCTGGAGGTTCACTTGAGGGCAGTGATGGTTGGTCCTCGCCCGTGGTGGCGCAGGCAGGATTCTTATAGTGACGCCTGTGATTAGAGGCTCATGCCGCCCCCCTGTGTCCTCCGATGCACTCGCAATCGAAGGTAGAGTTGATGGGCAGGGCATGTGGGTGTTCTTAGGCTACTCGACGGTGCAGAAAGGTTTTGGGTTTCTTCGGGGATCGAACTCGGGTCACCGAGAACGCCAGTCGGAGACGCTAACCACTCCGCTACCGCCTTCCCAATGCTTCCACATGCACTTACATCCCTACACTATCTTCACTCAAAATTTCAAAATGGCGTTCACACTCCCTGCCTCTGAGTCCCTTACTGGGGAGGGGACCATAAATATCCCCAGGTCGGACCGATTTAATGGTGACGACTCGAGGTGTCTTGATACTTCTTCTAGCCTTCTCTCCTTAAACTTCTGCAACATTCGCGGTCTTACATCTAACTTTCTCTCTGTTGAACATCATCTCTCCTCCACTAAACCTCATCTTATTTTCCTCACCGAAACCCAGTTGTCTGTGAGCACTGACAGCAGACCTTTTTCTATCTCCTCTTACTGTCTCTATTCTCATTTTCAATCCAAAGCTGGCTGTTGCGTATATGTGCGCAATGACATCACTTGCTCTCGTGCCCACGGCCTTGAATCTTCCGAATTTTCTACCATCTGGCTTCGACTTCAATGTCACTCTCTTACTAAATTTATCTGTGCTGTATATCTCTCACCTAACTCCTCTGACTATGTAAAATTCTTCGACTGTTTAACATCAAAAGAGGAGCACATCTCATCTCATTTTCCTTTAGCAGAAATTTCCATTCTTGGGGACTTCAATGTTCACCACCAGCTTTGGCTATCATCTTCTTTCACTGACCAACCTGGTGAACAAGCCTACAACTTTTCTATCCTCCAAGACCTAGAGCAGCTGGTGCAGCACCCTACCCGTATTCCTGACCGCCTTGGAGACACGCCCAACATTATTGATTTTTTCCTAACTACTAACCCTTCTGCTTACTCTGTGAAACTATTCTCTCCGTTGAGTTCCTCCGATCACAACCTTATTTCTGTAAATTGTCCTATCGCTCCGGTGGCGCCTCGGGACCCACTTAAGCGGAGGTGCTTCTGGCACTTCAACTCAGCTAGGTGGGAAGACCTAAGGCAATACTACTCTGATTTTCCATGGAATGATTACTGCTTCCATGTCAAAGACCCATCTCTTTGTGCAGAGCGCATAACTGAAGTCATAGTCTCTGGCATGGAGGCGTACATTCCACACACTTTCTCTAATCCTAAAGCCCGTCAACCTTGGTTTAACTCTGCTTGTTCTCATGCTGTCCGAGATAGAGAGGTGGCTCACAAACGGTACCGTAAGCATCCATCTCCTGAAACTCATGCCCTTTATATTTCTGCCCGTAATCATGCCAAATCTTTACTTCAACTTACCAAAACTCTTTCATTCATAGAAAATGTCAAAATCTTTCTGAATCAAATTCCTCTCGTGACTTCTGGCATCTAGCAAATAACATCTCTAACAATTTTCTTCTTCATCTTTCCCTCCTATGCTTCACCCAGATGGCTCCACAGCTGTCTCATCTATTTCTGAAGCTGAACTCTTCGCTCAAAACTTTGCTAAAAATTCCCCTCTGGTTGATGAAGGGCTTGTTCCTCCTTCTCCTCCACCCTCTGACTATATTATGCCTGTCATTAAGATCCTTCGTAATGTTGTTTTCTTTGCCCTTTCTGGCCTATATCCTCGGAAGGCTTACGGTCCTGACGGAGTCTCTCCTATTGTTCTCAAAAACTGTGCTTCTGTGTTTGCACCCTGTCTGGTCAAACTTTTCCGTCTTTGTCTATCTACTTCCACCTTTCCTTCTTGCTGGAAGTTTGCTCACATCCAACCTAACTGTTCCTAAGAAGGGTGACCGTTCTAATCCTTCAAACTACTGTCCTATAGCTTTGACTTCCAGCCTTTCTAAAGTTTTTGAATCTATACTTAATAAGAGATTCTTAAGCATCTATCTGCTCACAATCTTCTATCTGATCGTCAGTACGGTTTCCGTAAAGGGCGATCTACTGGCGATCTTCCAGCTTTCCTAACTGAATCTTGGTCATCCTCCTTTAGGGGTTTCGGTGAAACTTTTGCTGTTGCCCTTGACATATCAAAAGCTTTTGATAGGGTCTGGCACAAATCTTTAATTTCCAAACTACCCTCATTCGGTTTCTATCCTTCTCTCTGTACATTCATCTTAAGTTTCTTTTCAAACCGTTCTATTGCAGCTACTGTAGACGGACATTGTTCTTCTCCTAAATCTATCAATAGTGGTGCTCTCCAGGGTTCTGTCCTATCACCCACTCTCTTTCTATTTTTCATTAATGATCTTCTAAGTCTAACTCAAAGCCCTATCCACTCCTACGCTAATGATTCTACCCTGCATTTTTCAACGTCATTTATTAGACGTCCAACTGAACAGGAACTAAGTGATTCAGGGAGAGATGCCACCGAGCACCTAACTTCTGATCTTTCTATAATTTCTGATTGGGGCAAAGCAAACCTGTTTTGTTCAATGCCTCAAAAACCCAATTTCATCACCTATCTACTCGACAAAACCTACCAGATAAATATCCTCTCTTCTTCATTGACACTCAACTGTCTCTTTCTTCTACAATGAACATTCTAGGACTATCCTTTACTAACAATCTGAACTGGAAATCTCACATCTCATTTCTTTCTAAAAAAAGCTTCTAAAAAGTTAGGTGTCCGGTGGCGTCTGCGTCCTTTTTTTTCTCCCTCCCAATTGCTTGCTCTCTACAGGGGCCTTATCCGCCCATGTATGGAGTATGTCTCACATGTTTGGGGAGGATCCACTCATACAGCTCTCTTAAACAGGGTTGAGTCGAAAGCTTTTCGTCGCATCAACTCCCCTCCTCCGACTGACTGTCTTCAATCTTTAAATCACCGACGCAATGTTGCTTCTCTTGCTCTCTTCTACCGTTATTTTCATGCTCACTGCTCTTCTGAACTTGCTAACTGCATGCCTCCCCCCCTCCCGCGGCCTCGTTGCACAAGACTTTCTACTCATTCTCATCCCTATTCTGTCCATCTTCCTAATGCAAGAGTTAATCAGTATCTTTACTCTTTCATCCCTTGCACTGGTAAACTCTGGAACTTCTTCCTGTTTGTATAAGGAAACTTGGGGTAAAGGAAACTTGCGACACTAGGAGGAGTTTCAGAAGGTAGGGAACTAAAGTGATTCGTAAGAAGAGAGAGAGGAGGGGTTTAGTTAAAGATAAAGGGAAAATTGACAAAAAAAAGAGGAGTTGCTTGAAGCTTTACTATACAAACTGTAGGGGTATTTAAAAAAAGATAGATTTCCTGAGAGGAATAAATAGTGTAGAGGATTTTGATATAATAGCATTAACAGAAACATGGTTGGATATGTCAGGAAAGGTATTCGATCCGGAATTCGAGATAGCTGGGTATAAGTTATTTCACAAGGACAGAGTAGGCAGACGAGGTGGAGGAGTTGCGCTTTATGCAAGAGATGCATTGCAGTGCTGTGTTAATAATGTTATAAAAACAGATGAGAGCATAGAGTGACTCTTAAATAAGGTTAGGGCTCATGGTATAGATGGGAAGGTTCTCCATTGGATCAGAGCTTGGCTAAGTAATAGGCAACAAAGGGTTACAATTAATGGTTCTAAATCTGAATGGGGACTGGTGACAAGTGGAGTTCCACAAGGGTCTGTTTTGGGTCCATTACTATTTTTGATTTACATCAACGACTTGGATAGTGGGATTAGCAGTGATATCAGCAAGTTTGCTGATGATACTAAGTTAGGTAGGATTATTGGATCACAGTCTGACGTAAACATATTGTAGGGAGACTTAGATAAACTTAAAGTAATCGTCCAGACCCATTTTTTCTTTGCATAATTATGTTGAATGTTCATTCAAAATACCTAATCCACAAAAAAATATTTATTTCCACGCCTTATTTCCCTAGAAACATGACTTTTGTAAAAAGCGCGGGAAAAACAACAGCCCCATTCCAGCCGTGGCGGGAAACTTGCTGGCGACGTCACACGAGTGAGCCTCCCAGCCCGGCCCTATAGAAATACACGGAGACTCGGAGAAAAATGTAGTACTTGGGGAATTTTGGGTATTCCTGATATTTTTTTTTTGCGATGTGGCATATACTTGCATCCTTCATGGATACAGCAAGAAAGCTGTGCCTTTGCAGAGAGCTTAGCAACCATTTCTGACCTATTTGACCATGATAATGTATGCTGTGCAGCGCCTGGCAGTGGCGGGTGAGAGGAGCGCGGCTAGACAATGTGCTTCACACCGCGCTCCTCTCACCCGCCACTGTCAGGCGCTGCACAGACATTATCATGGTCAAATAGGTCGGAAATGGGTGCTAAGCTCTCTGCAAAGGCACAGCTTTCTTGCTGTACCCATGAAGGATGCAAGTATATGCCATATCGCAAAAAAAAAATATCAGAAACACCCAAAATTCCCCAAGTACTACATTTTTCTCCGAGTCTCCGTGTATTTCTATAGGGCCGGGTTGGGAGGCTCACTCGTGTGACGTTGCCGAGCCGTGGTGCGTCGTCTGCTGTCCGCCAGTTGTTTTTAGAGAGCTCGGGGAATTTACAGATTTTGAATGCGGATCATTTAAAAACGGGTGACTGGATGCAAAAAGTGACAACATTTTGTTGATATACTCGATCATGGCTATATTTTGACTGTATTAAATCAGGAATGATGAAATGGTCTGGACGATTACTTTAACGAGTGGGCAGTCAGATGGCAGATGGAATTTAATATTGATAAATGCAGCGTTATGAATGTTGGTAGAAAAAACCCTGGTAATAGATACACCATAAGCAATGTATCGCTGAAAAGATCAGAAGGTGAAAAAGATCTTGGAGTGAGGGTGAGCCCAGACCTCCGACCTAGGAAACAATGTATTGAGGCCAGAAATAGAGCTAATAGAGTATTAGGATTCATTACCAGAAATGTTAAAAGTAGAAGTGCGAAAGTTATTCTAAAGCTTTATCTGGCTCTAGTCAGGCCTCACCTAGACTATGCGGTTCAGTTTTGGTCTCCATATTACAGGATGGATATAGTGTTGTTAGAAAAAGTGCAGAGAAGGATGACCAAAATGATACAAGGGATGCGTAACTTTAGTTATGAGAGAAGATTGAAGTTATTAAAACTACACTCACTCGAGAGACGCAGAGTAAGGGGCGATCTGATAGAAGTTTTTAAGTGGATAAAGGGATTTAATAAAGGAGAGGTAGGAAAAGTTCTTACGGCTTTTAACCAGGGTAGAACAAGAAGTAACGGATTCAAGCTGGAAAAGCATAGATTTAGAAAGGAAATAGGGAAACACTGGTTCACAAATAGGGTGGTGAATGAATGGAATGGTCTCAGTAGACAGGTAATTAGTGCGGAGTCATTAGGGAGCTTTAAAGAGGAGCTGGATAGGTTCATGGATGGGGATGAAAGGTGGATGTAGGTAGTGTTAGGGACAGGAACTACCACGTGTAGGCCTCGCGGCCTCTTGTAGCTTCCTTATTTTCTTATGTTCTTATGTTCTTATGTATTTTTCCATTTTCCTATGACTTAAATCTTTTCAAAAGAAGAGTAACAAGACACCTCCCGAACTAAATTGGCTCACCCCTCTTTTTTATATTATTCTCTTACTGTCTTCTTTATACGGACTGGCAACTAAGCGGGCTTTGTGTTACCCATTTTTTTTTGTGCCCTTGGCCAGTCCTTTGTGATGTAAAATAAGAAGAAAAAAAAGTTGATGCATGTGGAGATCAAGGCAGAAAGGATTTCAGGGGTAAGTAGTCACGCCACAGCCTTGACTTATTTTTTCACCTTCAGCTTAGAGTATTTCTCTCCTTCAACCATTTATATCAATTTATATGTCATTTTTTCATACTCCATGGAGTTTATCTTACTCATTTTCCTGCCGGCCTTGGCTAGAGGGAGTAGGGAGGAGCCTTTAATTTTGCTATTTGTTGTCTCTAACACGTAGAAAATATAGTGGTAGAAAGTAGTCACACAGGCAGTTTCGTATGGCCCAGCAGGGCTGCTGCTGTCAGGTCTTCCTTTGTGTTCCATTGTATTGATATAATGGAAAGAAGTTTTATTGTTACTAAGGATGTTCCTGCGGCAATCACTGGTACGAAACGCAGTATCTCTTTTCATAAGGTGTGTGTGGGGGGGTTGGGGTAGCGTGTATGTGTGTGTAAGTATACGGACACGTGCGTGAGTGCATGGCTATGAATAATCGTATAACATGTAATAATTAGTATTAGTGTTGTATTGGTAGACGTTCAGTCTTTTAGAAAAAAATAATGTATGAATGCCGAGGGAGAGGAGCAGGTTAAAGTAATAGTGCAGTGCCCCGTGTCATTCCGTGTGCTTTGATTGCCCATTTTGATTGTTTTTATTGTTTCTGTATCCTCAGGACCTAAATTGACAAAAAATGCCTGGGGCCAAATTTTACGACCCCATTTAAGGGGTATGGCAGCTATTTTTCAAAATGCCCACCATGCGGTATGGCATAAAAATATATTTTTTGTTGTTTTTGGCAATATTTACTGGTAAAAAAACCTAAAATTGATTGTAGATGACAGAATGTGGTAAGATTAATCACATCTGAATTACTTTTACCATGTTACTTGTTGTCTAATTTGCATTAAATGGCATAAAGAAGGATGGTATCTTAGATAAAAGGTCAACAGGGGAACTTGCTCAGTTTCTGGAGAACTATATGGAGGAGGTTGAATGTCTCCTTCATATCATTAGTACCTGCCGTCAGGGAGATTAGGAAGGTTATCTGGCAGCACTTGACAAGCAGATCAAGTATTATTTTGCCCATGACCTGTATCACTATGCAAGAATGATGCCTGTTCACCTTGCTCAGATGAATCAGCTCAAAGATGAAGACCTAGAGACATGGGATGCACTCAAAGGAGGAGACTTTTGTGTGAGGAAGTCTGGCATCCCATTTACTAACCTATTCGTTGACCAACGCAAGTTGAAAGGTCTTGGTGGCATTCGTGGTATTTCTCAAAATGATAATGCCCTGCAGAAGTTCATGGTTACCAGCCCACATTTGTCACACATACTTGAGAAGTGGCTAGATTGTTTCCCTCGATCTTCTGAGTACCGAGGTAGAACAGAACACTATCAACTAACTGGAAGCATGGCAGTGAGGATAAATGAGAATGCCAACAAGTTAAAGGATTCCATACAGATACACTGTGAAGGGAATCCATTTAGTAATGATGCACCCCTCAGGAATATTGTGTCTTCTCCAGGGCTTGCAAACGAAATAATTTTTCAAACGGTTCGTTCCGATCAGAAACAGTATTATTAACGATTCGTTTTTCGTTCCTCCTCCAAACATTACGTTCTTGAACCGGTTAGAAAGAAATGAAAACCGGTTAGAACGTTATTCTCAAACCATGTATTGAATATGATATTAGCCCTAATAAATAATAATGCCTATACATGATTACATTCTTATAGATGGTAATAAAGCCATACATTTCATGGTGCACAATATCCAACAAAATCAAACCCTTAGATGGCGTAAGAGCTATATTATTATATATAGCCTACATACTTATTATATATAGCCTAGACTAAAATAAGGCAACACATTTACATATACAATACAGGAAGCGTAGTGTAGGAGTATGCAATCTCTGTTGCCGTAACGTAAATACATGAATCACTAATTATTTATTAATATTAAATATGGCAAAAAATAGATTAATTCGTAATATCACCAACCCACTAATTAAATAAACCTAATCAATGAAATCAATGACTACATGTGGTACTCCAAGGATTCGAACCTAGAACACACATCGAAATTCGGCGAACCAAGCATTAAAATTAGGCTATGAACACAGTTAAAAGTTTAAGCACATACTCACGATACATTATCCATTTTCGAATAATCGATATTAATCTAAGCATGTTCTTAAATCCAACTGCAGTATCATAGCATAGTATACCATATTGCACGAATGGAAGGTGTAATAAAATAAGGGAACTTGATGCATATCACGAAAACAAAAATTCATAATTATAAAAGGTAAAAAATAGTTACTCTTTCACAAATTAAACAAAAAGTGGGGCATATTATACTATTAAAAAATATACTATTTTAAACAAAACCACATCGTTAATTGCCAAGTGAACAAATACAGTAGACTTAATTGATGTATGTATATAATACAGATGTATTTACTTAAATCAGTTGCCTTCTGGAAGTGAAAATGGATTATTGACCAAATATATGGCATGGAACGAAAAAAGAACGTTTTTAACCGGTTACAAGGATTCTAAAATAGCGTTTTTACTTCGGAACAGTAAATATGATAACGTTTTCGTTTCCGTTTTTGTTCCGAGCATAATTTCGTAGGTAGGTAAACTTGTACGGAGAGCGGAGCGGGTGGGATCTAGATTGTGTGACGTCACGGGCGATTCATCAGGCCTTCTCTCACGGTGGCCTCGCTCTTACACACTCGAAGCTACCTGAAACTCGTTCCCTCCACTCCTCATTTCCACACTCACAACACCCTCACTATGCTCCCCTGACTCTGCCATCATAATCTTCTTCCTAGACCTCAGTCACGTCAACAACAGGGAGAGCGCGGGAAGCACGTCCTGTCACCACCACTGCGACGACACCTGAGACCAACTGAGACAATAAAATTCAAATGAGTTCCTATAGCCCTAGAACACAATCGTGGAGTCAACCTACGGGAACACAATCGTTGGGTCATATGTGGCAATAAGTTTGAAAATTTGAAACAAATATTTGTAACTTACAGATTTTATTGATAGTATTCTAAACTAATAGTACAAGTCTTTTTGAAGATTTTAATGTGTTTCCTAAACCTAAAACTAAAAATTAAGGACACATAAAAAAATACCGGAAAAACAAGTGAAAAAACACACAATTTTTTTTTCTTTCTGGAAACTGCTGCACAGCTCCGCCAGGTTTCATCCTAGGAAACCCTGGCTGGCCCCACACCGAGTTGAGATGTCCCTCTGGATGCTCCAGCCCCCCCCCCGGTGTTAAGGACCACGGGGTTGTGTGGTCCAGGCTGTAAAAGAATGGGTATGTTGCAGCAAAAAAAAGAAAAGAAAAAAAAGTAATATTCTTTTAGGCGGATGAAAGTGGGTAGTAAAGCTTAATTAAATATAAGCATATATATGATAACAGAAGATAACAGGAGAAATAGGAAGAGAAATGTAGGATTTACATATTATATATACTTACATGTGGGAGGGGCGGCAGGCAGCATGAGTAGGGACGTCCGACTCCTCTTGGGCGGCACTACACTTTTACACACTACTTGAGGGGGAAGCCTCGGGTCATGAGGGCGTTTGGGGGCACTGGAGGGACCCGGTTTGGGTTCATTAGGGTCTGATTGGAGTGGAGGACTGGGGGAAATAATATTCAAACTTTTCCTTGGGGTTGATGATGTATGGGGGCGATAGGAAGATGCCAACAACACCGGCATCCTCTTCCACCTCCTCGATCCGCTCCTCACTTTCTTCTCCACTACCATCATCACTCACGCTGTCACTAGTTTCACTGCAGTGCAATTCGAACAGTCGTTCCTCATCTGTACCGGTGTCAGAGGAACTTAGCACACCAGGCAAATTTACATAGAGTTCCCTCTCCAGAGAGATGTTCAAATTGTACTTTTTCTTTCTCTGAGACGCCATATTTGATGCTCCCAACAATATTGTTTTGCCCTTTATAATGCTATTTCACTGAAAAAAATAAAATAAACAAAAAGTAGTATGTACGGATATACTGCGTCATGCATCCCTATAACACAATCCTTGACCCTTATCCGGCAATTGTGATAATAAATAAACCGTACTAATGCTAACGGCTCAAAAAAAACTCTAACTATCGGCCAGGCATAAACTGAGAAACCATGGGCGGTGGAGACAATCAGTCCACTGAGACAAAAGAGAGGGGAGGGGAAACACGCGCAAACCACATCTGGCCGCACGATTGTGTTCTAGGGATAGGGAGCACCTCTTCAGTATTTTTAGGTGCTAGTCTTCAACCTAGAAAAAAAAATGTATGTCAAGTATGTCTCATATGCAGTACTTGATCTTGAGTTGTGTGTACATAAGAACATAACAACATAAGAAAATAAGGAAGCTACAAGAGACCGTGAGACCTACACGAGGTAGTTCCTGTTACTTAATACTACCTACATCCACCTTGCATCCCCATCCATGAAATTATCTAGCCTCCTTTTAAAGCTCCCTAATGACTTCGCACTAACTACCTGACGACTGAGTCCATTCCAATCATTTACCACCCTATTTGTGAGCCAGTTTTTCTCTATTTCTTTTTTAAATCTACGCTTTTCCAGTTTGAATCCGTTACTTCTTGGTCTACACTGATTACTAGCCGTAATACCTTTTCTTACATCTCCTTTATTGTATCCCCTTAAACACTTAAGAACTTCTATCAGATCGCCCTTTACCATACGCCTCTCGAGTGAGTGTAAATTTAATAGCTTCAGTCTCTTTTCAGAGTTAAAGTTAAGCATCCCCTGTATCATTTTTGTCATCATTTTCTGCACTGATTCTAACAACGCTATATCCATCCTGTAATACGGAGACCAAAACTGTACCGCATAATCCAGGTGATGTCTGACGAGAGCCAAATAAAGCTTTATAATAACCTCAGCACTTCTACTTTTAACACTCCTGCATGGTAATGAATCCTAACACCCTATTAGCTCGATTTCTAGCCTCAATACATTGTTTTCTAGGACGAAGGTCTGAGCTTACCCGCACTCCCAGGCCCGGTATTTATAATAAGGCTATGGGATTCCCATAAGGTTCGACATAACACAAAGTTGCCCATAAGATCTCTATGCTATGGAGCAAATTTCCGCCATAGCTATGGGTCTAGCAGTTCCTGCTGACATAACTTCCTGCTAAACGTAGCATTTACATTACCCTAAAATGTCTCTTAGATCATGAAATAATGCTTGAAATCAGTAAATATGAGCAATAAATTATGTGAGAACCTTACGAACTGAAAATAAAGCAATTTCAAAGGATTAATTCATATATACGTGTAAATAACATCCCGTAGAAAAGTTTTACGCGGGAACGATGTAAACACTTGTCTCTCTCCTCCCTATAAATAACATGTTATATCTCCAAAAGTAATGGTAGAAGGGTGACGGAAGGAAACACAACAGGTAAACCACGTATTAAAGAAGGAGAAAGGGGCAAAAGCCAGGGAGGGAGTGATGACCAGACAGATACGGCAGTATACGTAGCTAGGTAGATATACTGCCGTATCTGTAGCTACGTATAATGCCATATCTCTGACTGATCATCACTTCCTCCTTGGCTATTGCTTCCTTTCTCCTTCTCCTTTACTACATGGTTTACCTTGTGTGTATCCTTCCGTCACCCTTCCGCCATTACATTTGGAAATATGATGTTATTTGGTACATTTCTAGCGTTTGCCCATACTCAACCACCTTGCCCCAAACAAGCTTGGGGACCTGTGGGAATGCGGGGTTTGAGGGTGGGGAGTAAATAATGCGTCGAAAACACGTATTTTTGGAGTTGTGTAGGAGTCAAAACTACCTATATCTAGGGTAATTTTCCCTAGATATGGGAAATTTACCTAACCTTCCAGCTCCGAGATTACGAGGCCCCCCTCGTAATCTAACCTAACCTAAGCAACATTCCTAAGCGCATTCCCCCCACGGTCCCCAAACTTGTTTTGGGGGAGAGGGGCGAGTATGGGCAAACACTACAATAATACCTGTTATTTATAGGGAGGAGAAAGACAAGTGTTTACGTGCGTCTCACTCTTCTTCCTTTTGTGACCTGCATCGCCTCTGCTTTAAACCTAACCTCCTAGCGAGGGACTCTGGCCCCCTCGACCCCCGATAATCTATCCTAACTTAGCGATGATCACCCGATAATCTAACCTAACCTAATGGGGCCCTTCGACACCCCCGGTAACCTACTTTTGTTTTACCTTACTTCTTAGTGGGAGGGGTGGGGGGGGGGGTGGACTCGATACTCCGGTCATTCTGTTTGTGAGGATCGTCAGCAGGTCCACACGTTTCTTGACTTTGAAGAAATCCAGTCAATTTTCCCTAGATCTAGGGAGTTTTTACGCCACTACCTAACTAAAAAACTGTGGTTGCAACGCACATTTTGTACCCCAGCCAAATATCCCGCATTACCCCCAAGGTCCCCAAACTTGTTTTGGGGGAGAGGGGGGAGTATGGGCAAACACTACAATAATACCTGTTATTTATAGGGAGGAGAAAGACAAGTGTTTACGTGCGTCTCACTCTTCTTCCTTTTGTGACCTGCATCGCCTCTGCTTTTCTTCCCTTGCCGCGGACACTTTTCAATGAGGATTTGGCTTTAGTTAGAAGGTTAAAACGTGGAGTTAGGTTAGGTTAGTGAATCTAAAGCTGAAGTTAGGTTAGTGAATATAAAGGTGGGGTTAGGTTACATTAGGTTAGGTTAGTGACTCTAAAGGTGGGGTTAGGTTAGTTTATTTCAGATGTCCTATACGCTTCTTACTAAAAACATTTGATATCTCCAAAAGTAATGATTTGCGACAGAAACTCATTGAGAGTTTCTTAGAATCCATTAAGGTAAGCAGAAAGCACACTCCCGTGTAAGGAATTCTGGTCCTAGTGTAAAAAATGTACCTTTTTTCCAATTAAGTATTACATTTTTGTTTTTCCGGAAGTAGTATCTCCACTACGTGCAGAAGCTGAAATGATAGCCCTCCAGAAGGTAGATATGACTGCGTAGGTAAAACAAATCTTTACCTTCATTTCTGCCAAAAACAAGGGCTAAATTTATTATAAACATATCAATACTAAATAGAAAATAATAATGCCTTCGAAAAATGTTGTGTCAAATAAACAATGAAGGGAAGGCAGAAAGGCGTGAAGGCAGAAATGCAGCTCTGACGTTGTTCTGCTGGAAGTGTGTGGGTTGATGCCTTCTTTATATTTTGAAGTGTATGGGGTACTCCAATCTATCTTAGTATAGTGTTGGAATAATTAAATTCGAATCAAACATATATATATATATAGTATATATTATATATATATATATATATATATATATATATATATATATATATATAATTATATATATATATATATATATATATATATATATATATATATATATATATATATATATATATATATATATATATATATATATATAATATATATATATATATATATTATTTAATATATATATATATATATTATTATATATATATATATATATATATATATATATATTAATATATATATATATATATATATATTATATATATATATATATATATATATATATATATATATATATATATATATATATATATATATATATATATATCGGAGTTGTCTCTCTCCTAGGTGGCTTGTCTACCATAGCTAACGAGCACCACCTGCCCGGGTTTGTCATCAGAGTTATCCCTCTCCTATGTGGATTACCTACCATGGCTACGAGCCCCACTTGTCCGGGTTGGATTGGTGAAGTGTAGCATGGCCATACGTCGGTGGGCCATGCACACATCAACTCTAGGGCTCCAACCTGCTCCTAGATCCTTCAGAGATTTAGCCTAGGATCACGAGGTCCCAGTTACCAGGGATGCCACGAAGAGGCACTCTGAAGGTCTTGACAAGGAAGCGGCTGTGTACCGGCAGGAACGACTTACGCACTCGGCCTTCTTTTCGCTCATGGAGCTATCCGGCGGCTGCTGCTGAAAGCAGAAGATAGCAAGCAAGCTCATACCTCGCTACAGCACTAAAAGCATCACCTGTGTCCTGCTGTGAAGGCTCGTCCCTTCAGCTCAGCTAACCCCCCTAACCTAACCTTCAAACTAAATAACCTAAGCTAGCCTATGAAAAATTTAATGTTTGCGCAACATTTCTTTGCTACGTTCACACTCGTTCTGACTATAGAAACAATAGAAAGATGAAAAATACTTAATCCAGACACAGTCATGTTCTAAATATTAGCCATATTACCAGCAAAATTTGGTATTATTTTGGTAGTGGGCTTTCAAAAGTCCTAGGATTCTTATCTAAATCATCGTGTAGATTTCTTCATTCATAGTATTTTGAAACCCATTAGCCATGGCGCAATTGAATAATAACGGCGTTACTAGTACTACCGAAAATCTACCGTAATTTCAGTCATAAATGGTTAAAGTTATGTTAAATTAAATTAGGTTAGGTTAGGTTAGAGTAGGTTTGGTTTAGTAACAGATATCAAGAAAAAAATAAAATTATCAATACTATGGCAGTGGGAAGCGGAACAAGGTTTGCGGGGCGAGCCGGGCGTAGTGGGCGGGCACCACACACACCTGTAAACAAAAATTTATTTCTGACAGAAACGAATGCCAGATTCATTCAAAACACATCAAAACTATTCAGGATAACTTTGTTTCAGCCTCGAAATCGGTGGATGCCCACTAACGAAAATTTACCCAAAATTTACTTTGAACCAAGTGACAACGCTGCTTTGAAATGTTGATAAAAGCAGTACTTACAAGATTGATCTAAATTGAAAACCGCCATCAGAACTGCATCATGTCACTTAATTTGGTGCTGAATGTGAACAAAATGTTTCTTGATAGAATATACAACCATAAAAATATTAATATGGAAGAATTTTCTATTTGTTGATATCCGTATAATTTTTCTCCTATCATAGGGTTGCCAAACGTTCAGATTTTCCCAGACATGTCCGGAATTCGGGTGTCAAAATCGGCGTCCAGGGGGGAATTTTGAAAATTCTCGAAATGTCCGGAATTTCAGCATCCATTACAATTTTTTCAAGGAATATTATTTTTTTTTAAATTCTGTACTGATGAGATTGAGAGGAGGGAGAGGTTCGCCGGGTGGCCTCTTTCTTTCGCGACGGGAGTACCAATTACGTGTCCTGATCCTGAATTGTGTAATTGATCCTGTAACAAAGGGCTACAATTAATGGTTCTAAATCTGAATGGGGGCAGGTAACAAACATGTAGGGTTCCACAAGGGTCTGTTTTTGGTCCATTACTATTATTGATATACATCAACGACTTAGATAGTGAGATTAGCAGTGATATCAACAAGTTTGCTGATGATACGAAGGTAGGTTGGATTATTAGATCACAGTCTGATGCAAATAGTTTACAGGGAGACTTAGATAAATTAAATGAGTGGGTAATCAGGTGGCAGATGGAATTTAATATCGATAAGTGTAGCGTAATTAATGTTGGTAGAAAAATCCTGGTAATAGATACACCATACGCAATGTATCGCTGAAAATATCAGAAGGTGAGAAAGATCTGGGAGTGCGGGTGACCTCAGACCTCCGTCCTAGGAAACAATGTATTGAGGCTAGAAATAAAGCTAATAGGGATTTAGGATTCATTACCAAGAGTGTTAAAAGTAGAAGTGCAGAGGTTATTTTAAAACTTTATTTGGCTCTAGTCAGACCTCACCTAGACTATGTGGTTCAGTTTTGGTCTCCATATTACAGGATGGATATAGACTTGTTAGAAATTCAGTGCAGAGAAGGATGACCAAAATGATTCATGGGATGCGTAACTTTAGTTATGAGAAGAGATTGAAGCTATTAAATTTACCCTCACTCGAGAGGCGTAGAGTAAGGGGCGATTTGATAGAAGTTTTTAAGTGTATAAAGGGATACAATAAAGTAGATTTAGGGAAAGTTCTTACGGCTAGTAATTAGGGTAGAACAAGAAGTAACGAATTCAAGCTGGAAAAGCGTAGATTAAAAAAAGAAATAGGAAAAAACTGGTTCACAAATAGGGTAGTAAATGATTGGAATGGCCTCAGTAGACAGGTAATTAGTGCGGAGTCATTAGGGAGCTTTAAAAGGAGGCTTGATAATTTCATGGATAAAAGGTGGATATAGGTAGTGTTAAGTAAGTTAAGTATCAGGAACTACCTCGTGTAGGTCTCATGGCCTCTTGTAGCTTCCTTATTTTCTTAATATTCTTATGTTCTTATATACATATCTTATATATTATATAATATTATATATATCTTATAATATATATATATATTATATATATAATCCATATATATATATATATATATATATATATATATATATATATATATATAATATGTTTATATATAAATAAATATATATATATAATATATATATATATATATATATATATATATATATATATATATATATATATGGTCATATATATATATATATGGAGGACACAGGGGGGCGGCATGAGTCTCTAATCACAGGCATCACTATAAAAATCCTGCCTGCGCCACCACGGGCGAGGGCCAACCATCACAGCCCTCAAGTGAGCCTCCAAGGTCTACCGTAACCCGAGCTCTGGAGGTCCCTGCTACAAGCGCTATAGGCATAAATGTAAAAAAAAAAAAAAAAAAAATATATATATATATATATATATATATATATATATATATATATATATATATATATATATATATATATAATATATATATATATATATATATATATATATATATATATATATATATATATATATATATATTTCTACCCAAAGTACTGGCCAAGGGAAACAAATCCAGCTCAGTTGCTTGTCCCTATAAAGGAAACAGCAAGAGAATATAGAATGGGTGGTGGGCTAATTTAGTTTGGGAGGTGTCTTGTCACCTCACCTTGTCTCCTCTTGAAAAAATTTAGGTCATGGGAAGGTGAAAAAATTAAAACAGGAAAAGAGTTCCAGAGTTTACCAGTGATGGGAACTAATGAGTGAAGATACTGGTATACAATTGCATTAGGAAGATGGATAGAATAAAGGCGGGAATTAGTAGATAGCCTTTAGCGGCGAGGCCTCGAAAGGGGGAGGCATGCAGTTAGCAAGTTTAGAAGAGCAGTGAGCATGAAAATAACGGTAGAAGATAGCAACAGAAGCAACATTGAGGAGGTGATTTAAAGATTGAAAACAGTCAGTCAGAGGAGAGAAGTTGATGAGACGAAAAGGTTTAGTGTGAGGAACTACATCTGAACTACACCTCCATCGTCCCGGTAACGGTGATTATCACTTTCACCTTCACTGAGCGGCGTGCTTCGGAGCTTCAAGCGCCGCTACTCAACTCTCCACGTCAACTCTTCCAGCCCCTCTCCCAGGGTAAGGGGGGCACTCTACCCAATTTGATGTCGAAGCCTCGCCGCCACGATTAAGGCAGACAGCCATAGCTCTCCCCTCCAGCAACACCTCTACTACCAACCTGCTGTTCTCATCCCTAGAAGGCCATACTGTAGTCAGGAGGCAGAGGGTCGGAACCTTGCAATATCTGGATTACAATGTTTTATTTTGGGGGGGGGGGGCTTATTGGGGTATCCTGAGACAGAAACTGCATGATGCCACTCTGGCATCATTGACCTTTTTTTTTTATAGCCAAAATTCAAGATGGCCGCCACCGAAAATCACAGTTTTTGAAAATATCATTATTGTTTATGTAAACACCACAAGATAATACATTTGGTCATATATTCGGGGGTAAGGGGGGATTGGGGAAATTAAATTTCCCAAAAAATCCAAGGTGTAAAAAACTTTTAAATTTTGGGAAATAAATCCAAGATTGCCGCCAAAATAATTGCATTTTGGGGGTTTAAAAACGTCATAAATTTGGGAACTGGTTCAGATAGAAAGGTGTTTTGACGCCTCCCCCTTTGGTTTGTTTTTGGTATGGGAACCCAAAAATTAAAGCAAAAAAATTACTGTTTGGAACATTTCTTACCCTTAAAAATTCCCAAAGTTTGGCCGCTAAAATTTGAAAATTTTTTTGCGTAAAACATTGTAACCTTTAAAACCTTTTTGATAAAAAAGAGATTTTGGGGGTTTCAACCTATTTTTTGGGGGTACTAGGAATCCAATTAAGGAAATAAAAAAAATTTGGAAAAATTATTCCCAATGTAAAAACCCAAGAGGGGCCACCAAATATTCATAAAAAAACTTTTAATTTTAAAACCAGTTTGAACAGAAACATGATTTTCCCTTAAATAGGGTTTTTTTCCCCTTGAAAACAACTTTACATTCTTTTACACTGGTCGCACCAAAAAGGGTTCTGAGTTCATTGTGTGGGGGGTTGGAAAGCATTTTAGCTGTGATTTAAAAAAAGCATTGCTTTTTCTTAGCACGTATTTTTTTTGGAAATATGGGCTTTTTAAATTTAAATAGCTATTATAATTATATACGTATATAAATTTATAAAATTAATCGAAAAAATTTCCCCCACTTTAATATATTTTAAATTTCGAAAATTAAATTAGGTGGGGGGCCTACGGCTTTATTAGGCCAAATGAACATATTGGAAAAAAATATATTTAAATTATTTTCCCAAAAATATTTCCAAAAAATGTGCCACATTTTTTGGGAAAAATATCCGAAAATTGCCAAATCACGGGAAAATTTTGACTTTAATATAAAAATTTATATATATATATATTATATATATATATATATATATATATTTTATATATATATATATTTTGGAACAAAACCCTTCGAAATTTTTTTTGAGAAAAAAGTGCGCTAGTTCGAAGAAAAAGGCAATCTGGGACTTTCAGAAAAACCCAGTCAAGATATCAAATTGGTTTTAAAATATACATATGATCAAAAAAACTATCCCTAACACACAAAAGAAACTCGCCCTGCCCCATATACTCAAAAAAGTTTTTTCTGTATTTTTGCTTTTTCCCGTTTGTAGGAGCACCCTACTTTCAGTTTTAGCTCCAGAATAGCCCCCCTATCATTTTTGGGGAGGGAATGCCCTTTTGGTATGGGGTTTCCATGGTGGCAATGTTGGTGGAAAACGTTCACTGCCCGGGGCGCCAAGTTTTCCGTTGGGAAGAAATCAAGATTGAATGGAAAAAGTGGATTTTGAGTGAAAACCGAGCCCCAAACGGGATGGTAACTCTTCAACAGGGCTTTACAAGTTTCCCCGTAATTCGATGCTCGAAAAATTACCCAGATGTTCTTTTTAAAAGCCAAAAAACTCTTCCCCAAACAGCTTTTTCCCGGGCAATTAGGCTCTTTTCAAAAATAATTTTATCATTTATATTGGGCGAATTGGGGGGCCTTGAAAATTTCCTGGCCCCCCTTTTCTTTGGGGGGGGGTTCAGATACAGTGCGTTAAAAATTTGCTAACAAATACTGAAAACCCGCCCATTTTGATCCATGGCCTTCCCAAAAATTTTTTTATTAACCCAAAATTTCAGATGAAGGAGGTAAGTACACCTTTTTACTGTCCAAAAGAGGTTTGGACTACAGTTTTAACCTGCCAGGTGAGGCTTTCGGTCGTTTCTGGCCATTCTTTTTTTTTAATGGGTTTTCTGTCCGCCCCTAGGGTCCCACAAAAAAAAGGGAAAACCCCTGTGCTTAGGGGTAACCCCAACTGGAGTCCTAGAAGCAAAAGATTACCTTTAGGCCCCCCCACCAAAATTCCCCTGATGTTCTTCCCTATTTTAAAAGCAGTAACAAAGTCTTCATAGTTTCATAATTTCCCCTCATTTCTGGCCTGCGCAAATTTGGAAAAACTCGGGAAAATTTTTTTCCTTTTTGCAGAAGAACGGCCTTTTGCGTGTTTTTTCCGGGCTATGAACAGCCGCCACTCACCTCTTTTTCATAAGTGTTAGATCACAAAGTTTTTTCCATGAGGGGGTCAAAAATTTAAAGCAGTAACCCGCTTGTGTTTTCCCTCTTTAAGAAGCTTGAAAGTTCTTTTTGTCTTTCGACGAAAAAATTTGGGGATGAGAACTCCTTCTTTAGGGAAACCAAATTTTTGAGGGCGGGATCCAAGGACTTCACTTTTCTCCTTGGGTAGATCTAGGTCCCCAGCAAGGTCCTTAGCATTTTTCCCCGACTGATGAATTTTGGGGTTCTTGTTTTTGCCATTTTTTAAAAATCCCGTATCCCGGGATTTTCCTTTCCCCGTTCGAATTGATTTTCCTTTTAGCCCCTTTTCAATTTGGGAAAATTTGGAATGGGGGATCAGGACCATGTGGCCCCAGACCTGATGGCAGAAGGAGTCAGGATACCCGATTTTAAACTCGCGTTTTTTTACTGAATATCCTTTGATGTTAGTTTAGGCAGAAGAGCAGTCAGTACTGTGACCTTTTTTTCACGCCCCAAAACCCTTGGGAGCCCCAATGCCATGCCCGATGGCCGTTTTCCACGCATCCATTCATTCAAGTGGGTTTACACAGGGGGTTGCATGCTACTGGGGGGGCCCACCCCTTTTTATCTTGACAACCCATAAAGGCACTTTAAGTAATGGGAGATAAGCTGTTTAACATTCTTTGTAAAGGTTTCCCTTAGGGCTGTCCCGGGGTTTTAAAAATTTCCCCATTAAATAAAAAAAACTGTCCGATGGGATTTTACACAGTTTTCGGTGCTTCATCACAAGGGCCCCGGGAACCCAAAGGGACCTTTTAAAGGTAAACCAACTAAAAATTTGGACTCCACTAAAAACAAAAACATCATATCTGCAAAGAAAAAGAAAAAAGTTTTAAAAAAGGGCAAAGCTTAAAGATCATTTGGCCCAAAAAAATACTACACAGCCGGCTAACCCTTTGCCCAAAACGCGCGCCCCACAAAACCCCCCCCTGCTCACTGCACAAACCACATGCTCAAAAACACTTGGACTGCCCTAAAAAAAGGCTTGAGAAAAGAAAAGGTTAAGAGTTTAAAATGAAAACATTGGTGAACCTATTTCTGCTGATTTTTACCCAATTTTTTCATGAATTGCGTCTGGTCCCCAAAACTGGACGTGATAGAGTTAATTGAACACAGATTCGAGTTCAGCAGGGTCGATTTACCTATAATCAGCTTCATTTAGTCCAGAACCATATCTTCGATTTTTTTTTGTCGACCAGTGAATTATCAATGGTGACAATGCACAACAAAATGCAAAAACATTTGCAGCTGTTAATAATGCAAATTATCATAGAAATAGTCCAAGAATAATTAAATAGCAGATCTTATCTAACTGCTTCATCTGCACTACAGTCACTTTCTGAAGAGTGGCCATCAGCAACAACTATTGTGAACTCATTTTGACAACTGATTTTCAGAATCTGAACATTTACAGTATGTGTACAGGATAGTCCAGCTGATTTGCAGCTGCACGAGGCTCTGACACAAGGTCTGTCTGAAGCACAACCAATGCAATCACTTTCATGAGTTCTGGAGCACATGAGATTTCGATTCCATTTTCAGGTCGCAGAACTCCAATTGTCCAAAATGCCATCCGAACTTGGTGAAATCCAGGTTGGGTGGATTTTTGATCTGCTGCTTTCCAAGGAATGCATTGAAGGTGCGCCCGAAGGATATGGCACTCGAGCGCTGGCTTTGGGGCGGTGGAAGTGTTTTGATCGGTGGCATAGTCGATTTGCTACTGAAAGTCTTTTGACGCAAATCTGCCCTAGCAACTATTTTCTTGCTACCGTAGAGAAGACACATGAAGATTCCCAGAACGTAGGACTGTTTCAAAATCGCGTTTGGTTCTCCAAATGAGTGCAGGTCGAGATCTCTGTGCTTCTTTATAGCTGTTATTGCAGAAAGCTTTACCCTTCTTGAATGGGTAAGAGACATTTTCGCAGCCCACAAGGCTGGCGCAAACAGTTACCACATGCATCCCCAATTTCAACAACAACGTGTTTATGTAAACCCCAGAGCCATCAAACTTTTCATTGGATGGAGACTCATTTTTCTCCATTTCCATACGAAATCCCTCAGAAAAAAAATTCTTTGTCATCGGCATTGACTTGGATTTTCCCTTTTTGCCCTGCTCTACGAGTAATTTGGGTGTACGGTTTATTTTATATCACCCTCTTCTGTCCAAACAAGCACTGCCCCTCCCCAACCATTGTGCATTTTCAGTTTTTTTTTACAACCGGATCATGATTTCCTTTTTGTGGAATCGGATTTATGAAAACTCCCCTGTGGGGAAAGAGAGTTTGCATTGTCAGCTTTGGGTTTTGGGACTGTACCTCAGCCGTCTTTGCTTCATTTTGTTTGATTGACTATAAAAGTATCTATCAAAACGAATACATTCATGACACCAGTCCCCCAATGCATGCCAAAATTTTTCTTTGTTTCCCTTAAAACGATCTCTCGAAGTTTTGGACAAAAGACATAAACGTTGGTGTTTGGGCCAGGGGACAGGTTATCTGTTCGTTCCCCTCAATTTTGATGGCATAACTGATGGGACTCTTCTTTTTGTGACAACAACTTCTTGATCATCGGGGGTTTGGAAGTTTTCTCATCAGGCCATATTCATCAAAAAGACAGGTGGGACGGGGACTTTCACTTAAAAAACGTACTTCAAGCGATTTTCCTTTTGTCTGTGATCAAGATGAAGCGGCTGAATAATTTGTCCATGTCGTACAAAATTTTGTCTTTCACCTTGACACCCTTCTTCATTGTCTCCATCGACACCACTTGACGATGCATCATGGTATGGTAGAAGTTTCCTGGGAGGTTGTTCATAAATACTGTTGCCATTTTGTCACCAATCTCTACGGCATCCTCAACATTGACCTTGTCGTTGGCCGTGCATCCATTCACAATGTTGAACACCTTAGCTTCATCAGTCTGATGCAAAGGGTGGGGATGCAAAGCTAGCTCTTCGCGCAGTTTTTGTCGGTCAGAAGAGTCCAATTTTCTCCTGTTTCCCCCTTCTTCTTTATGTCTCTGTGTCTTTGTATCATATTCGTCATCCTTCTCGTCATCGAACATATCATCCATTATCTATGACAGCATGGTACACAGGTGATTACAAAGTACCCAGGTCGCCACCTGGTCAGCGTTAAGAGTCAGACCAACCAATCCGCCCTTGGCTTTGCCATATCTGATATAAGTCTGTTCTCCAAACTGGTCACTCCAGACTGAATTGAAGAATCCATCTTTGTGTCTGCAAACATGTTCCCTAAGTTGGTATTTTGTCTTGGCTTCTTCTGGAAGGTCACGCGTTGCTTCAAGAATATGCCACGTGACATAACGAGCATAATTCCAGTGACCAGCTGCGAAGAAATATGTCACCATTCGTTTCATGGAGTAGATGTGTAGAGGCCAGTTGCCTTCTCCTTCAGCTCTCACAAACAAATGCATGATCACGACTGGGATTATCAGGCAATCAGCCCACAGTTTTCCAATGGGCGATGAGCGTGCCTTGTCTACGAAATCCTGAAGTTCATCGAGTGTGTGGCTTCCAGATTTTACAGTGTCTTCCAGTAGAACCGTCACCAACATTCTGAGGCCTCGAAGAGCCTTTGGCCAGGCTTTTCCATTGAGCATGTTCCCCACACCTGAGAAGGCTGCACTGAGAACTTCTCCAAGCCCAGTGCCAGACATTAGTGTACCAACACACCCAATATAAGACATTAATGTATGCATTCCACCAGGTGTGATTATTAATGTCTTCCATCGCCTTGGATCAGACCATTTTATTTGTATGAGCACCTTGAATAATTGCATATCAGCAGTAACATGAAGGTATTTTATCATAAATGGTTCAAACGTCACGATTTTTTACGCAAAAATGCTGACGTTTTGGCAGCCACCTTGGATTTATGCAAATTAAATGTTTTCTACACGCTTGTATTTGTTTGGAATTAATTCCACATATCTCCTTATCCTATATATATGACCAAATTTATTATCTTGTGGTGTTTACATAAAAAATAGTGATATTTTAAAAAACTGTGATTTTCGGTGGCGGCCATCTTGAATTTTGGCTATAAAAAAAATTGCTCAATGATACCAGAGTGGCATCATGCAGTTTCTATGTCAGGAGATCCTAATACGCCATAATAAACCAAAAAACGTTGTAATCCAGACATTGCACGGTTAGCCTAAAAATCGGGGGTCTGCCTCTTGACTACTGAAGACGTGGGATTCCTATACAGTTGGCCCTTCCCTGTCCCGCAACCATTCAACGCTCCCAGCTGTATGAAGAGTTACTCTACGGTGCTGACGATTGCAGCTGCAATTCACCTCTCTTTAAAGCTGCGTTCCAGGTAGTTCCCAGGGTGACATTACCCCTGCATCATTGCAGTCGTTGTTTGGTGACTTATTTGGCGGCTAGCCATTTATTACTTATTGATTTGTTATGTAAATATATTCGGGGTAATCATACTCCTTGATTTTCCTTCCCCCCCATTTCTTAGGTTTGTTAATATTAATTGATAACCACCTCGGCCTTAACAGGGGACTAATGAGTGAAGATACTGGTAAATAATTGCATTAGGAGGATGGATAAAATAAAGACGGGAATTAGTAGATAGCCTTTAGCGGTGAGGCCTCGGGAGGGAGTAGGCATGCAGTTAGCAAGTTTAGAAGAGCAGTGAGCATGAAAATAACGGTAGAAGATAGCAACAGAAGCAACATTGAGGAGGTGATTTAAAGATTAAAAACAGTCAGTCAGAGGAGAGAAGTTGATGAGACGAAAAGGTTTAGACTCTACCCTGTTTAGGTTGCTGTATGATTGGATCCTCCCCAAACATGTGGGACATACTCCATACATGGGCGGATAAGGCCCCTGTAGAGAGCAAGCACCTGAGAGGGAGAAAAAAAATGGACGAAGACGCCACAGGTCACCTAACTTCATAAGAACTGTTTTACCAAGAAATGAGATTTGGGATTTCCAGTTCAGATTTTTGGCAAAAGATAGTCCAATAGTCCAAGAATGTTCTTTTTAGAAGAGGGAGACAGTTGAGTGTCATTGAAGAAGATAGGATAGTGTTTTGGCAGGTTATGTCGAGTAAATAGGTGAAGAAATTGGGTTTTTTAAGCATTGGGCAAAGCAAGGTTTCCTTTGCCCCAATCAGAAATTATAGAAAGAACAGAAGTTAGGCGCTCTGTGGTATCTCTCCGCGAGTCACTTATTTCCTGTTGAGTTGGACGTCTATTGAACAAAGTTGAAAAATGCAGAATATAATTATCAGCGTAGGAGTGGATAGGGCTTTGAGTTAGACTTAGAAGATCATTAACGAATAAGAACGAGACTGGGTGATAGGACAGAACCCTGAGGAACACCACTATTTATAGACTTAGAAGAAGAACAATGACCGTCTACAGTAGCTACAATAAAACCGTTAGAAAGTAAACTTAAGATGAAGGTGCAGAGGGAAGGATAGAAACCGAATGATGGTAGTTTATAAGTTAAATATTTGTGCCACATTCATTCAAAAGCTTTTGACATGTCAAGTGCAACAGCAAAAGTCTCACCGCAACCCCTAAAGGAAAATGACCAAGATTCAGTGAGGAAAGCTGGAAAATCGCTAATAAATCGCCCCTTACGGAAACCGTACTGACGATCAGATAGAAGATTGTGAGCAAATAGATGCTGAAGAATCTTTTCATTAAGTATAGATTCAAAATTTTTAGAAAAGAAGGAAGTCAAGGCTATAGAACGGTAGTTTAAAGGATTCGAATGTTCACCCTTCTTATGAACAGGTTGATTGTGAGCAAACTTCCAGCAAGAAGGAAAGGTGAAAGTAGATAGACAAGACGGAAAAGTTTGACCAGGCAAGGTGCAAGCACAGAAGCACAGTTTTTTTAGAACCATAGGGCCCCTGTAGAGAGCAAGCACCTGAGAGGGAGAAAAAAAATGGACGAAGAAGACAGGTAGTTACTGCGGAGTCATTGGGGAGCTTTAAAGAGGGGCTGGATAGGTTCATGGATGGGGATGAAAGGTGGATGTAGGTAGTGTTAGGTAACAGGAACTACCACGTGTAGGCCTCACGGCCTTTTGTAGCTTCCTTATTTTCTTATGTTCTTATGTTCTTATAGGAGGGACTCCGTCTGGAACATAAGCCTATCGAGGATCTAGGTCAGAAAGGTCAATGTAACCTTCATTACGAAGGATCTTAATAACAGGCACAACATAGCCAGAGGATGGAGGAGTAAGAGGAACAAGACGTCAACCTTCGTGGAATCTTTAGCAAAGGTTTGAGCAAACACTCGGCTTTAGAAATAGATGAGACAGATGTGGATCCATCCGGGAGAAGCATAGGAGGGAAAGATGAAGAAGAAAACTTGCTAGAGAGAAAGAGAGAAAACTTTAGGTAGATCCCAGAAGTCACAAAAGGAGTTTTATTCAGAAAGATTTTAACATTTTCTATGAAGGAGTTTTTTGTAAGTTGAAGATTATATTTGGTCTATGAAACAGGCTTCACAACATTGTCGTCCTTGCTAGCAACACTAACATGCCTCTTGATTTTTAGTGTTCTATGATTTTAAACAAGACAGAGAGAGAGATAGAGAAAGAGAGAGATAAAGAAAGAGATAGAGAAAAAGATGGAGGGAGAGAGAGAGAGAGAGAGAGAGAGAGAGAGAGAGAGAGAGAGAGAGAGAGAGAGAGAGAGAGAGAGAGAGAGAGAGAGAGAGAGAGAGAGAGAGAGAGAGAGAGAGAGAGAGAGAAAGAGAAAGAGAAAGAGAGAGAAAAAAAAAAAGAGAGAGACCTAGAGAGAGAGAGAACCAATGTAGTTGTACATAATTACACATGCATAAGTCACGATACAAAATTCTACCTTAAAGCTTATTGAAATGTGGTTCGTCGTTCGTGTTCGTGTCTACTATAAGTATTTACGTACAGAAAAACTCCATATCACTAGTAATCTTATAAAGCAGTGTTCCAATGATGATTTATAATCGCGGTGAGTGTTTTTAGGAATCATTAGTCTGTAAATGCAAAGATTTTTTATGTATATGAATGATCATTTTAACAACTGGCTATATCAGGAATATTTATATTCCGTTGATACTCGTATTACAATTATTTTTATATTGCTTGTAATGATAAAAGTATTTCGGAATCTGGCAAATATAGTTCTAAATTCTTGTGAAATTTAAGTTTTGGCTGTTGTCAGGGGTACTCCGTAGTGTAGGGGTAGCACGCTCGGTTCACAACCGAGAAGTCCCGGGTTCGATCCCCGGGCGGAGCGGAAACAGATGGGCTGTTTCCTTAAAACCCGAACCCCTGTCCACCCAGCAGTGAATGGGTACCGGGTGTTAGCCGGGGTTTGTGACTTGCTCTCCGGGGTGCTGGCTTCGGCCAAAACCAAGCACTAAGGATGAATGATAAAAATGTTGATATGGAGACGGGGCCATACGAGCGTTGCTCAGGCCCTGTAAAATACAACTAGATGAATACAACTAGATGAATACACACACACACACACACACACACACACACACACACACACACACACACACACACACACACACACACACACACACACACACACACACACACACACACACACACACACATACACACACACACACGCACACACAGTTACACACACACACACACACACACACATACACATACACACACACACAACATACACACACACATACACACATATACATACACACACACACATACACACACAGACACACACACATGCACACACACACATGTGTGACCAACTTAATAAGCTTTTGCTCAAGAGTAATTGATACAACACAAAAAAGAGAAGGATGGGCAGATTGTGAATATCTAGATCATAAAAAGGCATTTCATAAAGTTCCCCTTGAGAGGCTACTTTGCAAATTGGAAAATATAGGAGGAATCAAAGGGATGATTAAAACCTAGAAGGAAAGTTTTCTGAGAGGAAGATAAATGAGAACAGTAATAAAAGATGAAAAATCTGAATGGAGAAAGGGATGTAGTGGGGTACCACAAGGATCGGTGTTGGCACCAATAATGTTCATGATTTATGTCAATGACATGACTAATAAAATAAAAAGTGATATAAGTTTATTTGCGGATGATGCAAAATTATTAAGAAAAATAATACGCTATATACGTATATTGTGAAAAACTTCAAAATGACCTGAACAAGATCTACGAATGGAGCAGAAGATAGGAAATACAATTTAATGTGAATAAGTGTCATGTGATGGAAATTGGAAAAAGCGAAAAGAGATATAAATGGACATATAAAATGGGAAAAGAAAAATTGCAAAGGTTCATGAAGAAAAGGACCTGGGAGTGATAATGCAAAATAGTCTACAACCAGAAAAATATATATATATATATATAATATTTGGAGATACGTACAGGATGTTGAAGAATATTTGAGTGACATTTCATTACATGGACAAAAATATGATGCGAAAAATAACTACTACAATGATCCGACCAAAAATGGAATATGATGCCATTGTATGGTCCCCACATAAAAATACACATGTGAAAAAGTTGGAGAGGATACAGAGAATGGCAACAAAGATGATATCAGAGTTAGAAGAACTTTCTTATGAGGAATGGTTGAAGGAAATAAAGTTATCAACACTTGCGGAGAGAAGAGAAAGAGGAGACTTAATAATTATTTTCAAACTGATAACTAAGATGGAACAAACACATACTGAGAGGCTACTGACTCGGAAACAAAGAGAAGGTCGATACACAAGAAGACATACAAAACAATTAGGAAAAGGGAAATTAATAAACAACATAAAGAAGTACAGCTTCCCTCATAGAAATGTAGAAGTTTGGAATGGACTAAATGAGGAGGTGATATCGGCAAATAATGTGCATCAGCTGAAAGAAAGACTGGATAAATGTAGATACGGAGACGGGACCACACGAGTGTAGCTCAGGCCCTGTAAACCACAACTAGGTAAATACACACACACACACCAGAGGAACCAGAAAGTCCACAATGAACTTGATTTCGTAATTGGTCGGGGCAAGTGCAGGTAGGTAGGCGTCGGCCAGTCACCAGAGCACACAGTCCCCGCCTGCCTTCCTGGAACGCACATTCCGACTTGTCATTTTATAGTCTCGTTTCGTCGCCCAGAAAATGCCTTTCCTTCCAGCAAAAATGAATTACAAATGAGTTATTCACACTTTTTTTTTTCTCGCTTTCCTGCATTTTTCTGAGGCTAGTGACAAGGCCATGAAAACAACGAATGTCAGCTGTACACTTGCTACGGACATGATGGCTCTCGGCTCTGGTGTAGTCATAATACATCGTTTTGCATACGAGACGAGACAATTATTCGTTACAAGATAAAAATATATAATAAAAGAGTAAAAGATCAAGCTGAAATATATAATATCCATATCATCCTAGCATTGATGACAGAAAGTTTTTAAACCACTGCGATAATACTATCAAAAATAAGTTTCTGGTGCCAATTTACCTGAGTTTGAGATTTAGTGCGTGGCAAGTGAAAGAAGCAAAAAAAATATCCTTTGTGTTAAAGTAATCGTCCAGGCCATTTCATCATTCCTGATTAATGCAGTCAAAATATTGCCATTATCGAATATATCAATAATATGTTGTCACTTTTTGCATCTAGTCAGCTGTTTTTAAATAATCCGCAATCAAATTCAGCAAATTCCCCGAGCTTCCAAAACGCTCCTGACGACGCACTATGGCTCGGCGATGTCACAAGAGGCAGTCCCCTCCCCCAGCGGTAATCAAGAAGCACGTGAACACATAAATATATATAATGAATTTTGAGTGTTTCTGATATATATTTTTTGCGATATGGCACATACTTGCATCCTTTATGGGTGCAACAAGAAGGCTGTGCCTTTCCAGAGAGAGCTTAGCACCCGTTTTCGACCGATACGGCCACGATAAATGTGTGGAGAATGTGTGTGCGCTGTGGAGAGGCAAGCTGTGTGATGCAGATTTTCGTCCTCCCGCGCTTTTTACAAAAGTCGTGTTGTTACGGAAATAAGGCGTGAAAATTAATCATTTCTTGTGGATTAGGTGTTTTGAATGAACATTCAACATACTTACCGCTGACCGCCTTGGAGACACGCCCAACATTCTTGATCTTTTCCTAACTACTAACCCTTCTGCTTACTCTGTGAAACTATTCTCTCCGTTGGGTTCCTCCGATCACAATCTTATTTCTGTAACCTGTCCTATCGCTCCGGTACCGCCTCGGGACCCACCTAAGCGGAGGTGCTTCTGGCACTTCAACTCAGCTAAGTGGGAAGACCTAAGGCAGTACTACTCTGATTTTCCATGGAATGATTACTGCTTCCATGTCAAGGACCCATCTCTTTGTGCAGAGCGCATAACTGAGGTCATAGTCTCTGGCACGGAAGCGTACATTGCACACACTTTCTCTAATCCTAAAGCCCGTCAACCTTGGTTTAACTCTGCTTGTTCTCATGCTGTCCGAAATAGAGAGGTGGCTCACAAACGGTACCGTAAGCATCCATCTCCTGAAACCCATGCCCTTTATATTTCTGCCCGAAATCATGCCAAATCTTTACTTCAACCAAAGACTACTCTATACTGGACTTGCTACTCGTGCCCCGCGCCAACCCGCCCATGACCAGTGGTGGCCAGTTTTGCGATTCCTGCCATTTTAGAGCATCACCCCTATTTCCCTTCCTAAGGTTTATCAGTATATATGATATACCGTTATCTTCGTAAATGTTTGTTCTATAATATTATCAAATAAAAATCAGTAAAATACACTAAAAAAAAATGCCATTATGAGCGAGTGAAGAAATATGCATGACCTCAATATATACTTAAACTCTTCGCCATTTAATATTTTGCGCCAAAACATTTTTGATGAAACATATCAATAGAAGCGGATTTTCATTAGCTTTCCATTGATATATTTCGTTTTCTGATAAATGAATTAGAACCATGCATAAATTAGCGTTAACTAAAAAAATAACATCATCAATCGGATCGGCAAGTAAAAAACTGTTCCATGAATACAGTAGACTATGGCTTATCAGTATAAATGATACACTGTTATCTTCGTAAATGTTTGTTCTATAATATTATCAAATAAAAAACTGTAAAATACACTAAAGAAATTCCATTATGAGACTCTGAAGAAATATGCATGAACTTATATTCACTTAAACTCATCGCCATTTAATATTTTGCGTGCAGACTTTTTACATGCAACATATCTATAGAAGCGGAATTTTATTAGCTTTCCATTGCTATATTTTGTTTTCTGATAAATGAATTAGAACCATGCATAAATTAGCATTAACAAAATAAATATCATCATCAATCGGGTAATTATCCCGATAGATGATGTTATTTTTTTAGTTAACGCTAACTTATGCATGGTTCTGACTTATTTATCAGAAAATGAAATATATCAATGGAAAGCTAATGAAAATTCGCTTCTATTGATATGTTTCATCTAAAATATTTTCTCGCAAAATATTAAATGGCGATGAGTTCAAGTTAATGCATATTTCTTCACTCTCTCATAATAGCATTTCTTTAGTGTATTTTACTGTTTTTTATTTGATAATATTATAGAACAAACATTTACGAAGATAACAGTGTATCATTTATACTGATAACCCAGAGGAAGGGAAAAGGGAGTGATGTTCGAAAATGGCAGGAATCGCAAAACTGGCCTCCACTGGAAATAACCCAAAATGAGTAGCAAGTCCAGTATAGAGTAGTCTTTGCTTCAACTTACCAAAAACTTTTTTATTCATAGAAAATGTCAAAATCTTTCTGAATCAAATTCCTCTCGTGACTTCTGGCATCTAGCAAATAACATCTCTAACAATTTTTCTTCTTCATCTTTCCCTACTATGCTTCACCCAGACGGCTCCACAGCTGTCTCATCTACTTCTAAAGCTGAACTCTTCGCTCAAACCTTTGCTAAAAATTCCCCTCTGGTTGATGATAGGCTTGTTCCTCCTTCTCCTCCACCCTCTGACTATATTATGCCTGTCATTAAGATCCTTCGTAATGATGTTTTCTTTGCCCTTTCTTGCCTAGATCCTCGGAAGGCTTACGGTCCTGATGGAGTCCCTCCTATTGTTCTCAAAAACTGTGCTTCTGTGTTTGCACCCTGCCTGGTCAAACTTTTCCGTGTTTGTCTATCTACTTTCACCTTTCCTTCTTGCTGGATGTTTGCTCACATCCAACCTGTTCCTAAAAAGGGTGACCGTTCTAATCCTTCAAACTACCGTCCTATAGCTTTGACTTCCTGCCTTTCTAAAGTTTTTGAATCTATACTTAATAAGAAGATTCTTAAGCATTTATCTGCTCACAATCTTCTATCTGATCGTCAGTACGGTTTCCGTAAAGGGCGATCTACTGGCGATCTTCTAGCTTTCCTAACTGAATCTTGGTCATCCTCCTTTAGGGGTTTCGGTGAAACTTTTGCTGTTGCCCTTGACATATCAAAAGCTTTTGATAGAGTCTGGCACAAATCTTTAATTTCCAAAATAATCTCATTCGGTTTCTATCCTTCTCTCTGTACCTTCATCTTAAGTTTCCTTTCAAACCGTTCTATTGCAGCTACTGTAGACGGACATTGTTCTTCTCCTAAATCTATCAATAGTGGTGTTCCCCAGGGTTCTGTCTTATCACCCACTCTCTTTCTATTATTCATTAATGATCTTCTAAGTCTAACTCAAAGACCTATCCACTCCTACGCTGATGATTCTACCCTGCATTTTTCAAAGGCGTTTATTAGACGTCCAACTCAACAGGGACTAAGTGATTCACGGAGAGATGTCACCGAGCGCCTAACTTCTGATCTTTCTATAATTTCAGATTGGGGCAAAGCAAACCTTGTTTTGTTCAATGCCTCAAAAACCCAATTTCTTCACCTATCTACTCGACAAAACCTACCAGATAACTATCCCCTCTTCTTCAATGACACTCAACTGTCTCCTTCTTCTACAATGAACATTCTAGGACTATCCTTTACTAAAAATCTGAACTGGAAATCTCACATCTCATCTCTTGCTAAAACAGCTTCTAAGAAGTTAGGTGTCCTGTGGCGTCTGCGTCCCTTTTTTCTCCCTCCCAATGGACCCTACCCATAACTACGTCACGGTTTGTTTACATCGGTGAATTGTGGGGATAAGGCGGGGTCGCCGCGGGTGGACCTACGAAGGGAAAACTACTGCGATGGAAGAATTTCGAGTTATTTTGCGCGAAATTGATATTCCAGGTGCTATATTACTGTGCTCCTGTTTCGTTTGACAACCCTAAGGAAGACCTGGGGTAATGGTTTGATTTTCCCAGAAGTTTCAAAACCAAAGAAACAGAGTCAAAAACGGGCCCTCGTCAAAAGGTAAGCAACGGGTTTAAGTACGTAATGTGTCCCAAACCCTTGTTTACTTCTTAATGAGACTCTGTTTTGTGCTGTTTTTCCTGGTTTAGAAGCCTTTCCCACATAAAACCATCCCCTCGGGTCTTTTTAAAAGGTTTCAGCGAGCACGGAAAATATACACCGGGAATGTCAATTTCCCCCCAAAAAAAAACTCGAAATTGTTTCATCTTTCGTAGTCTTCTCTTTGTAGGGTTGTAATATTCATTTTATGATGTTTTTAAAATCCCTTTATTTTGATTTCCCTTTTTGGGTTTGGTTTTCCTCATAATAATTAGGGGTTTGCATCAGGGTTTTAAGTTTTTATTTGCCCGACCCAATAAATAACCCCTTGAGTCTATCCCAAACCATCACCAACCTTTGCTTGTTTTTACCCTTTTTAAACACCACCCATAAACAGTTGCATAACCCGGTACATTCCCATCCTTGCCTCATGGTTCCAGGTCTCTCGTCTCCGAAATGCTGGTCCCCTAAAAAAGCGGGGAAAAAACTCGACGACGGTAAGGGTTTTTGGGGTTGGGGGAAATTAATGGCGAGATTTTTTCCCCGGCTTTTTTCAAAGACAGACTATTTTTCTTGGCCTACAATAGGGGGCTTTTCCCCTAAGGGGGATATTTTTTTTTTGGGGAAAAAACCCAAAAAAAAAAAAAAAAAAAAAAAATAACCCAACCTAACCTTTTTAAGGTTTTAATGAAACCTAACCAAACCCTTAACCACAAAGTATCCAAAACCAAACCCTTTACTTTTAAAAAAAACCTAAAAGACCCGGATTCGGGTTTTTTTTAAAAGGGAAAACGGTCCCAAAAAAATTGGGTTTAAAAAAAAAATTTTTGTAGGGGTTTTGCGAAAAATAAAACCACTCCATTAAAACAAGCACCTTTGTGGGCCCAATTTTAAAAAAAGCGGGGGCTCTGAAAACGACCGCGAAACTCCGCCCATTATAAAAAGGTTGGGTTTTACCGTTAGGTTAGGAAAAGTAAAGGTTGGGTTTAGGTTTTCTTTAACCCCGGTAAAAGCTTTTTTAAATTTTAATACATACATACTCCCCCTCCAAAACACCTTTTTAAACCCTTCAATACACCCACTTTCCCTCCCAGTCTACTCTGTCTCTGTTTTTTGGTATTAGTCCAGAGGAACCGAACCCCCTTTTGGGTGGACAAAAACTTTTTTTTTTCCTGTGTTTTTTTTAGTTTTTTGGGAATGATTTGGCTAACCTTTTTCTGTCGTAATTTTTTTTTTTTTTTTTTTTTTTTAATAAAAAAAAAAAAAAAAATAAAACCTAAACCTAAACAAACCTTTTACCTATCCTTTTAATCAACCAAAACCTAACCAAACCCAAACCCCCCCTTTTACCTAACTAAAAAAAAAGAAAAAACCAAAAAAAAAAAACTTTACCAAAAAAAAAAAAAAAAAAAAAATTTCCCACAGAAATGGTTAGAAATTTTCCATTAAAAAAACACATAAAAAACACCAAAAAAAAATATTTTTCGTCCCCCAAAAGTAAAGTTCGGTTTTTCATCTGGACTAATCCCAAAAATCAATGACAGAGTAGACTGGGGGGGAATTTTTGGGAGGGCTTAAAGGGTTTTAAAAGGGTGTATGGATTGGGTAGGTATTTTAAAAATTAATAAGTTTTTTAACCTGTGATTTTTGAATACCTAACCAAAATGCCCTTTTACCTCCCCCAAACCCGGTAACCAACCCGGGGTTATAAGGGCCCGAAAATTTTTCGGGTCGTTTTCAGAGACACCGACTATTTTTTTTTTGGGCCCTACAATAGGGTTGTTTCTAAAGGGAGATATTTTAAAATTTTGCGCATACCCAATAAAAAAAAAAAAAAATTATCCAAATTTAGGGTACCGGGTTTTCCTTTTAAAAACACAAATCTGGGTTTTTTTAGGTTTTAATGAAACCAAAAAGGTTTAGGTTAGGTTACTTTGTGGTTAGGTTAGGTTAAGGTTTCTTTAAAAACCCTATAGGGTTAGGTTGGTTTAAATTTTTTTTTTTTTTTTTTTTTTAGGGGGGTTGCGCAAAAAAAACTATCTCGATTAGAACAAGCCCTATTGTAGGCCAAGAAAAAATGTCTGTGTCTTTTTAAAAACGACCGCGAAACTTGTCCATTTTACCCCAACCAAAAACTTACCGTGGGCCCGAGTTTTCCGCGTTTTAAAGTAGGGCCGAGAAATTTGGGTAGACAGAGTCCGGGGTACCATAAAGGGCCCAAAGGTGGGTAATGTCACCGTGGTTATGCCCTTGTTTCGGGAAGGAGAAATAGATAAAAAAAAAGAAAAATCTACCTGGGCCATTCCCGTCGGCGATTTTTCCCGATTTGTATAGGTATAAAAATATCAGAAAAGAAGACAGTCCCCGGGTTTCCCATGGGGAAAGGGGTTTGGTTTAATGCCCCCGGTGGTTAGTTTTTATTTAGGGTGGAGTAATAAGATAAACCCAAAAAGAAGGGTTGGTGAGGGTTGGGGTATAGATAAAGAGTTTTTCCATTGGCTCGTCAAGAACATTTAAACCATGATGTACCCTACTTATTTGAGGAAAGACAAAAAAAAGGAAAACTAAATTTAAAAAGGGTATTTTAATACTACCCTTAAACCATGAATAAAAAAACCTAAAAAGAGAGACTACGACGATAAAAAATTATTTGAGTTTTTTTGGGGGGAAATTGTTTTCCCAGGTGCTATTTTTTCCGTGCTCGCTGAAAAGGGGAAAAAGACCTGGGGTTGATGGTTGATGTGAAAAGGCTTCTAAGCCGGGAAAAACCAGCCCCAAGCAAGGGCCCTCTTTAAAAAGGGTAAGCAAGGGGTTTGGGGGGGACACATTACGTACCTACCGGGTTGCTTACCTTTGACGAGGCTCGTTAGACTCTGTTTTCCCCTTGGTTTAGAAGCCCCCTGAACATCAGCCATTACCCAGGTCTTCTCTATAGTGTTGTCACGAAAAAACAGGCACAGAAATTATAGCACCTGGAATATAAATTTTCGCCCAAAAAAAACTCAAAATTTTTCCATCGCTGTTGTTTTCCTTTCGTGGGTTCCACCCGGGGCCCGACCCCGCCTTATCCCCAAAATCACCGAGGTAAAAAACCGTGGTAGTTATTTTGGGGGCCCCTTGTTTGGCTCTCTAGGGGGGCCCTTACCCGCCCATGTAGGAGTATGCCCTCACTTTTTTGGGGGAAGATCCACTCCAACAGCTCCCTTAACGGGTTGGGGTCAAAAGTTTTTTTTCGTCCCCTAAAACCCCCTCCCTCTGACTGTGTCTTCAATTTTTAAAATCACCCCCGAAATTTTTTGTTCTCCTCCCTCCCTTTACCTTTATTTTCATGCTAACTCCCTTTCTAAACTTGCTAACTGCGGCCCCCCCCCCTCCCGCGGCCTCGTTGCAAAAGGGATTTTCTCTCTTTCTAAACCCCTATTCTTTTCCCTTCCTAATGCAAGATTTAAATCAGTATCTTTCCTCTTGCATCCCTTTCACGGGAAAACTCTGGAACTCTCTTCCTGTTTCAATTTTTTTCACTTTCCTTTACTTAAAAACTTTTCAAAAAAAGATTTAAAAAACCTTTCCCCAACTAAATTTTGGGTCACCCCCCTGTTTTTATTTTAAATTTTCTTTCTTTCTTCTTTTTTGGGGTGGGAGTAAGCGGGCTTTGTTTTACCCATTTTTTTTTTGTGCCCTTGGCCAGTCCTTTGTGATGTAAAAAATAAAAAATAATACTTATACAAAAAAAAGGGTCTGGACGATTACTTTGAGGATGTGATTTAACCCAAAAATAATAAAAAACCCTCACACGAAACCCCTTTTGTGTGAAAAATACTGAGAACTATCCCCAAGGTGAAATTTACAAGGCCAAAAAAAGGAAAAATGGGGAGCCGTTTTTTGTTTTTGTTTGAACCCGCCTGGCAAAGAGAAATTCCCCACTACACGGGAAAAAACGGTTTATGCCATTCTTTCCCTTTTTCCGTGCTGGGAAAACAAAAAACAGAGGGAAAAAATAAATTTTCAAACCCCCATCGTTTTTAAAATGACCGTAATAAAAACATGAAACAAATTTAAAAAATTAATTTTCAACTTGCATTATCAACGCCTCCGTGGTGTAGTGGCTTGCGTGCCTAGCTACGAATCCGCGGCAACTGGTTCGAATCTGGGCAAGGGTAAGTCGGCGACCAGCCCAAAAACTGTTCATCCCTTTTTTTCCCCGGGGGTGGGCGATCGTAGGTACTTTTTTTTTGGGGGAAAAATGGGGAAGGTAACGCGGTAACTCGGATTGGGCACACTAGCCCCGTGTCCCGGGGGGGAGGGGTGTTCACCCACCACAGCCCGGGTTTAAATGCTAATGCGACGAAGATGAACACCTAGGCTACCGCAGCAAGCGTATTTCCCCCCTCTTTAAACCCACCTTATCAATGGAATGGAAAAATCATTTCTGTAGACTGAAATTTTCAACCCCAACGTCATTTTTATTCTGTATAGCCTAAATGATGTCGTGGAACATAATTTTTACATCAGGACCTAAAATTTGCTTTGGGAATTGATACGTGCGTCTATAAATAATTTCATGATGGATGATAATAGGCTAGCAGTTAACCCATCAAACTTCATCTAATTGTATACCAACATTACGTGTACTGCCATGTTACGTATTGTTGTCTTGTAAAATTTTAAACAAGAAAAAAAATAAAATTTTTATGTGATCTAGGGCTTAAAAAAAGGAGCGTCCTTTTTTCCCCCTTTTTTTTTCCCCAAATTTTTTGCATTTTTTTAAATTTTCCCTTTTGTGGCTGTTCTTTTTCCGGATCTAAATTTCGGGAAAGTTTAAAAACCCGACAGGGAAAATTTGCCCTAGCGGCCCCAAGAAGATGGGAAAGAGTATAATGCGGTAGAAGTAATTAGAATGTGGCCCAAAAAGACCCTAAAGGGGGAAAAAAGGGGTTAAAAGGGGGTTTGGGAAACAAAACGTCCTGGCTGGGGTGGAAGGAGTTTGGGTGAAATCTAGGGGGTTTTGGAAGCGATTGACGGTGATGCATGGGAGTAGGGGATGAAGGTGCTACGAGAAAAGTAATCTCGATTATTTTTTTTTTTTTTTTTTTTTTTTACATCACAAAGGGGCTGGGCCCAAAGGGGAAAAAAAAATGGGTAAACAAAGCCCGCTTAGTTTTCCATTTCCCCATAAAAAAAGACAGTAAAAAGGAAAAATATAAAAAAAAGGGGGTGAGTCAATTTTTGTTCGGGAGGGGTCCCTTTTACTCTTTTTTTGAAAAAATTTTTAAATCCCTAGGGAAAATGTTTAAAAAAAAAAAACAGGAAGAGATTTTCCCGAAATTTACCCGTGAAAGGGATGAAAGGTAAAAATAGATTAAAATTTGCATTAGGGGAAGGAAAGGCCAGAATAGGAAAGAGAATGAGTAGGAAATCTTGTTTTCGCGAGGGGCCGCGGGAGGGGGGGGGCAATTTCAATTTTGAAGGTCGAAGAGCAGTGAGCATGGAATAACCCGGGAGAAAAAAAACAAGAGAAGCAAAAATTGCGTCGGTGATTTTAAAAATTGAAACCCTCAGTCGGAGGGGGGAGTTGATGAGAAAAAGAAAAGCTTTTTTACTCAACCCTGTTTAGGGAGCTGTATGGTTGGGTCCTTCCCAAAATTTGGGGATACTCCCAAAATGGGTGGATAAGGCCCCCGTAGGAGCAAGTAATTGGGGGGGGAAAAAAAAAAAAGGACCCCAAGGGCGCCCCAGGGGCACCTAAAATTCCCTTTTAAAAACTGTTTTAGCAAAAAGGGAGATGTGATATTTCCGCTAGAATTTTTTTTAAAGGATAGTCCCCAAAAGTTCTTGTAAAAAAAAGGGAAAAAGTTGAGTGTCATTGAAGAAGAGGGGGTGTTTCTGGTAGGGTTTTTTCGAGTAATAGGTGAAGAAATTGGGTTTTTGAGGCATTTAACAAAAAAAGGGGGGCTTTTCCCCAATCTGAAAAAAAAAAGAAAGATCAGAATTAGGCGCTCGGGGGCATTCTCCGTGAATAATTAGTTCCGTTGATTTGGGCGTCTAAAAAACCCACGTTGAAAAAAAGCAGGGTAACATCCGTAGGAGGGAAAAGTCTTTGAGTTAGACTTGAAGATCCTTTAAAGAATTTTAGAAAGAGTGGGGTGATAGGGGCAGAACCCTGGGGAACAAACCCCTATTGATAGATTTAGGAGAAAAAACAATGGGCCCCTTATAGTAGTGCCCAAAAGAAAGGTTTGAAGGAAAAATTAAGATGAAGTTAAGGGAGAATGATAGAAACCCAATGGGGTAGTTTGGAAAAATTAAAAAATTTTTGCCAGAATATATCAAAAGCCTTTTTTATATTCAAGAGCCCAAAAGCAAAAGTTTCACCGAAAAACCCCCAAAAGGGGATGAAACCAAAATTCGTTAAAAAAGCTTTGAAGATCGCCCCGTAGTCGCCCTTTACGGAAACCGTACTTTACGATTAATTTGAAGATTGTGAGAGATAAAATGCTTTAAGAAACTTCTTATTTAAATATGAAATTTCCCCAAAAAATTTTGAAAAAGGGAGGGAAGGGCAAAGGGTATAGGAAAGGAGTTTTTAAGGGATTTTGAACGGTCACCCTTCTTTGGAAAAGGTTGGGTGTGAGCAAACTTTCCCGCAAGAAGGAAAAGGGAGAAGTAGATAGACAAAAACGGAAAAGTTTGACCCCGGCAGGGGGCAAGCCCCGAAGCACATTTTTGAGAAAAATAGGGGGGACTCCGTCCGGACCGTAAAGCCTTCCCAGGTCTAGGCCCGAAAAGGGGAAAGAAAAAAATCATTACGAAAGGGTCTTAATGACAGGCATAATATAGTCCCGGAGTGGGGGAGAAGGAGGGCGGGCCCATCATCAACCCCGAGGGGAATTTTTCAAAGGTTTGAGCGAAAAAGTAAAAACTTTAAAAAAGGGTGAGACAAACTGTGGAAACCATCTGGGTGGAAACATAGGAGGGAAAAAATAAGAAGAAAAAATTTTTTAGAGATGTTTTTTTTGCAGATGCCAGAAGTCACGAGGGAATTTGACAGAAAGATTTTGACCCTTTTCTAAAGAATGAAAAAGCTATTGGTTTAATTTGGGAAATAAGATTTTGGCGGGGTTTCGGGCAGAAATATAAAAGGGCCCTGGGTTTAGGGATGGATGCTTACGGTAACCCTTTTTTGAGCCACCCCCCCATCTCGGACAGCATAAAACAAGAAGTTAAGCCAAGGGTTTACGGGCTTTTTGGATTAGAGAAAATGTGTGCAATGTACGCCTCCCCCGCCAGAGACTATGGGCCCCAGTTATGCACTCTGCACAAAGAGATAGGTTTTTTGACTGGAACGGGAATCTCCATGGGAAAAACGGAGTAGTACTGCCCTTTGATCTTCCCCCTTAGCTGAGTTGAAGTGCCGGGAAACCCCCGCTTTGGTGGGGCCCGAGGGGGCACCGGAGCGATTTGGACCGGTTACAAAATTTAAAAATTTTGATCGGAGGAAAACCCCCCGGAGAAAAATAGTTTCAAAAGGTAGGGAAAGGGTTTTGTATTTTGGAAAAGATCAAAATGTTTGGGGGTGTTTTCCAAAGGGGGTCAGGAAAACGGGGAGGGTGCTGGGGGGCCGTTGCTTAGGGCTTGGAGGGTAGAAAAAGGTTTTTTGGGAGGTTGTTTTACCAGGGGTTGGGGCAAGGGGAAAGAAGTGATAGCCAAAGCTGGTGGTGAAAATTGAAGTTTCCCCAAAAATGGACATTTCTGTTTAAGGAAAATGAGATGAGATTGCCCCCACTTTTGATTTAAAAAAGTCCCAAAAATTTTACATAGTCAGAAGGAGTTAGGAATATACAGCACGATAAATTTTGAAGAGAGTGACCTTTATGGCGGCCCGATGGGAGAAAAATTTGGGGAAAATTCAAAGGGCCCGGGGGCCCCAGAGAAGTGTTCAGGGGCACAAAATACCAACCAAACCCCCCTTTGGGGTTTAAAATGAGAATAGAGACAGTAAAGGCCCTTTCCCTTTTTGAAATTTAAGGGAAACCCGTTCACGGACCCCCCCAATTCAGGGGGGGTTTCCCTTTGCGCACGAAAACCGGGGGCCCGGGGGGGCGACGGGCGTAGTGGGCTCACAAAACCCTTGAAAATTTTCTAAACCCCCATTTTGGGAGGGCGGTTTCCTGGGTTAAAAGGGTTTTTGTTTCCAAAAAACAAAGGCCGCCTTGGGGCCCAAATTTTTTTTTATCGTGAAGGGGTTTTTTCCGGGGGGGGCAGGCGGGGGAGAAGGGGGTACAGGCCACAAGGGGCCGGGGGGAGGAAAACGGTTTCCCCCGATCTTAAAATTTAAGGGGATCCCCAACCAAAAAGGGCAAGGGAAGGCCCCCCCCCCGGCCCCCCCCCCCGGCCCCCCCCCCCCCCGGGGGAAGCCCCCCCCCCCCTTTTTTTTTTTTTGCCCCGAAAGGGAAAAAAAAAAGGGGGGATTTTTGGGGAAGGAAAAAGGAAAGGGAAGCAAGAAAGGGGAAAAAAAGGGGAAGGGAAAAGGAAGAGGGAGGAGAAGAAAGGGGCCCCAGGAGAAAGGGGGGAAGAAAGAGAGAGGAAAAGGAGACATTTGAGAAAGAGGGGGAAGGAAAGGGGGAAGGAGAGAAGGAGGAGAAGGATTCCCAAAATTTAGGAAACCCCCCCCTTCCCCTTTCCCCCCCCCCTTCCCCGCGTAGTCTCACAAACCCTTGAACTTTCTCTACCCACATGGGAGTCGTAGCCTGGGTAAGTTTTCAGTCATACAACAATGGCCGCCTTGGGCCCTATTCTCTTATCTGATGGTTTTCCGCATGCTGGTCGGAGAGATGTCCATACAGGCCTACAAGGGGCCTGTGGAGGAACGGTCCCCGCGATCTAAACTTGATGTGATCCCTTCACATCCAATGACTTTATGTTCCTCTCCTCTCCTCTCCTCTCCTTCTCCTCTCCCTCCTCCTCTCCTCTCCTCTCCTCTCCTCTCCTCTCCTCTCCTCTCCTCTCCTCTCCTCTCCTCTCCTCTCCTCTCCCTCTCCTCTCCTCTCCTCTCCTCTTCCTCTCCTCTCCTCTCCTCTCCTCTCTCTCCTCTCCTCTCTCTCTTCCTCTCTCTCTCTCTCTCTTCTCTCTCTCTCTCTCTCTCTCTCTCTCTCTCTCTCTCTCTCTCTTCCTCTCTCTCTCTCTCTCTCTCTCCTCTCTCTCTCTCTATCTCTCTCTCTCTTCTCTTCTCCTTCTCTCTCTCTCTTCTCTCCTCTCTCTCCTCCTCTCTCTCTCTCTCTCTCTCTCTCCTTCCTTCCTCTCTCTCCTCTCTCTCTCTCTCTCTCCCTCTCTCTCTCTCTCCTCTCTCCTCTCTCTCACTCTCTCTCTCTCTCTCTCTCTCTCTCTCTCTCTCTCTCTCCTGCCTCGCCACTGAGTTTGTTTGTAAACAAAAAAACGTGGTTTTTGCGTTCCATTTGTGACACGCGAACCCAGAACCAGGAACTGAACCCAACCCTGAACTGAAAGAACTGGTTCCTGCAACTTGGGCACAAATGGAAGAGGCCTTTTGAGGAGACAGAAAAAGGTCGGCTGTCAGTGCTCACAGACAACTGGGTTTCGGTGAAGAAAAGAAGATGAGGTTTAGAGGAGGACAGATGATGTTCAACAGAGAGAAAGTTAGATCTAAGGCCGCGAATGTTGCAGAAGTTTAAGGAGAGAAGGCTAGAAGAAGTATCAAGACACCTGGTGTCCTGTGTTAAGGCAAAAACTTGGTGGCTGTTAAGCCCCGGTGATGTGTGCTTAGCGGCCACGACTTCCATGTTCATATATTTTTTTCCGTACTCGCGATGCATACATGTTCCTTTGTAAGTGCGTGCACACACACACACACACACAACACACACACACACACACACACACACACACCACACACACAGACACCGCATACCACGTTATACCGCCACGATGGTCCTGTGGATAGAGCTTTGATGCGCCATTATGTGGTTAGCCGGTTCGAATCTTCGCTCACTCCCGAGGACTTTTCACTGACGAATCCGGCCGGTTACTGTCGCCCTTGACCAAGGGGATGGGGGTCTGTGGTGTTTGAGGTCTCAGCATTACCCTAAGACCGGTCATAATTGGAGCTCCAATTATCTTGCAGACGAGTTCAAGTTTGTCCAGCCACTCGACCACTGATTGCTTGTCCGAGCCGTCGTATTCGGGGATCAGTCGTAGATCAAAGTAGCTCTGCACGTTCTCCGACATGGTGCCTCGATAGCTTGTAGGTGAAGTAAAAGATCTTGACAAGTTCAATGGGTTTACTTCTAAAGCAGAACACAGGTGAACAGGGAGACAGGACTGGTGGCGTGCTCGGGGTGAACTGCCTGGCCTCTCATTCGCCCCGCCCACCTCAGCTCTAGCTCCGTAAATTTACATGAAGCATTGTTGGTGACTCGAATCACACAACCAAACAAAATACCATTAATAGTTAGCACATCATTAATTTACATAAGATACACTCCCCCCTGATATCTAATCACAATAAGTGCATACCCTAGGTTTTCTCTCTCTTGTGGAGCGCCTCAGCTGTTCACGGGGCGGCACATCCCCGCTGTCGGGGTCGGCCTCGTCTCCTGCCGGATTTTGCGTGGGTAGACGAATATAGAGTTCATCACACTCCTCATCCGTCACGTCGCTTCCCTCGTGTGACGCTAGAGAGAGTGAACGATGACGTAGGTCCCGAACGTGACGAGGGACGCCGTTGATCTCGACTGCTTGGTCAGACAACTCTCTCGTGACAACTCCTCTTCCATATCGTCTATCGCAGCGTGCGTCGTGTGGCCGGACCCAAACTTCCTCTCCAACTCGGTAGGTGTTGTTTACTTCCTCTGTAGTCTCATTACAATCTTCTCCTCGGATTCTGACGGTGTACCTATACAGCATGTTAGCTGGAGCAGTCGATGTCGTGCAGTCGTCCTTCGGCATCAGGTTGTACAGGTACACTGCCTCTGCAACTGAGCAGCCTTTCCTCGCGGCGATGACCTTGATGCTGCGGTGACACCTCTCTACTACACCGTTGCCTGACGGTACATGTGCACACCTGAAGCGCATATGCACCCCCCCACTCCCGGGCAAATGCAGAGAAATCTTGCTACGGAAGCATTTTTCGTTATCCGTGAGCAGTTTTTCTGGAGCTCCTCCCTCAAAGAAAACTGCCTCTAGCTGTTGAATGATGCTCGCACTTGTTTGAAGTCGCAAGGGGCGCCAGAGAGCAAACCGTGACGGCCCACAGTCTATGAGAGATAAGTAACTCCTGGTGTTATGTCCATCCCGACTCTCTTCCAAGTTTCATCTACGCCCAGGCTTCCTTTTCTTCCCTTCACAGGTGCCGGGTCAATGGATTGACACTCTTGACAGTTTGTAACAACTGATTGTACCTCTCGCCTGGTGACAGCAGATTTGGGACGCGTTTCACGAAGTAAAGCGTGCGCCTTACGCCAGGTGCCCCATAGTGTCGGGGCACTCTTTTACTAAGTCATCGATGCTCGCGTCGTCCATGGCCATACACACGGCTGAGGAGTGGGCAGTGATCTTTAGCCACCGCTGTGGCACGCCGAGTAAGTGCGTCTGCCTTGTTGCTTTCTGATGGTACTAGGGACCCTGCACCTGCAACCCGCACTCTTCAACTAGAGACGTCCCCAAGAAAAACCGTTCACCGTCGAATGAGCATCTCGCCTGCTGCTCTCGTCCTCAGCCCTGCTCTTCCCTGAGAGACTGTCTGAGATCCATCGAAAACTGTTGAAGAATCAGTTAGTAACTCCATTTCCCTTTTATCTGCCAGCTAGAGCGAGATGAGCCCTTTTTTCGACCGCGTCGGCTCAGCCATATTGATTGAAAAGGCGTCATCCTTGCGGAGCCGCTGGCGTCTTCTATGATGCGCCCCCAGCCTCGATCACGACTCCAAGGGCCAGGGAGCTGGCGTCCACCCACACTCTGGCATTGCTTCCCTTTTCGTCCCATCTTCCTCGAGCGGGATCGTTTTTTTCCTGACTTCATTGGCAGTTCTCCCCAATAATTGCTTTCAGCTGGTCGTCGATAACCACCTCATCCCCAAATCGATGTGAGATGGTTTGATTTTTTTTAATGAAGTAACAGCAATTCTCAGCCAACCGCAGACCGGGAAGTGACCGAGGAGTGTGCCACAGTAAGAAACACCGACCTGCGTTGTCATCGACTTGGCACTTCCCCCACCTTGTTATCGCGCTTCCAGTGCGACTGCCTCGCTCCCCCACACTCTCATTGTCTGCACACACATCAGCGTCGGCCGTGAAAGCGTCGACGTTGGTATTAATTTTTCTAAAATTCCCACACTGGCCGAACTTTTCCTTTGTTACGCTGGATCCTGCCATCAAGGTATCAGTTCCTTTAACTGGCCCCCTGTACATCCTTTTCATATGACACTAGCCCAAACCCTCAGCGATCCACTTTTCAATTCTTTTTCATACACTAGTCTAGCTTCACGGGGCACCGAATACTCCTCTATTTGGTTCTGTAGGACACCAGGCTCAACGCCCTGCGCCATTTCCACATGGGCCCTCCACGGAGTTTGTTGCGGCATCATAAGTCGCACTGAAATCCTTTCGTCAACACCAATCACTGTGGCGGGGGGGGGCTGCGCAGACGTCCCGTATCCTCCTTCCCGAAGCGCACAAGTCGCTCCACGCTCCCAGTGGCCCCGCCCAGTGCCACTATGCCATTCTGCCAAGGATGAAAGGGAATCCAAGAAAGTAGAAACGACCACAAGCACATCCACGGGCGGCAGATGCTCCGTTCCTCAGATGAAGACGCACGATCCCTGTGCCCCTTTCAAAAAGTGCTCCTTACCACTCACTGTAAGGACGCTGACGACCTCTTGCTTCCATGGGAACTGCAACATGATACAGGGGCAATGCATCATGAACTTCCAGTGTCCCCAACGCCGCGTCAGAACACCATTCACCCCATGTCTGCAGTTGTAGCGCCTCTTTTATTGACTGACGAGAGAGGAAGTTGACGATGCCACCTCCCCTCCTTGCTCGTTTCCGGGCCAGTGGGTGTAACTGACCACGGGGGCCCCTCCCCAGCCCTTCGCCAGTCCCTGCTGTCTGCGGTAGAACCACGACGGCGCAGCAAACAGTCTCGGGCGAAGTGATTCGGTCCATTACACTCGTAGCAGCGTTGACTCGTGAACGCTCTCTGCTGCCACCCGACTCCCGACTCACTGGCTCCTAAGCACGCGTCCACAGAGCCAGGGGTGTAGTCGTCCTTGATAACTGCCCTTGCCCGTGTCAGGATTTGACCCAAGTCGAGTGATTCCATGCGTGATCCCGCCCTGAGTAGTTGACGGACGTTCTCTGGGAGCCCAGCCTCGAAAGCACAAGCGAGTCCTTTGTCAGTCAAGCCACCAAACAAAGATGCTAGTCTTCGTAGCTCTGCCAGGAACACGTCGGGAGATTCCCCATTGCGTAGCTTCCTGCCAGCAAACTGCTCGTAGGCCATGAACGGGTCGACTGCGAACGCTGCCACAAGTGCCTCCTTCACCTTGTTAAGCTTCTTCCTGTCCTCTCCAGGCAGTTGCAAGTAGACTGCAAATGCACCTCCAGTAAGACGTAGAGGAATGACACTTGCCACGTCAACTCCTCTTATCTTGCAGACGAGTTCAAGTTTTTCCAGCCACTCGACGACTGATTGCTTGTGAGCCGTCGTATTCGGGGATCAGTCGTAGATCAAAGTAGCTCTGCACGTTTTCCGACATGGTGCCTCGATAGCTTGTAGGTGAAGTAAAAGATCGACAAGTAATGGTTTTACCAAAGCAAACACATAACAAACAACCCCCAACCCCCCCCCCCCCCACCCCCGCTCCGGTTTAATACCCCCAGTGTTGGGGGAAAATAAAACCCAAAAATCCATTTTGTTAGCCCTAATTTTTACTGGGATAAAATCGACCCGGTTCTGTGTTAAGCAAAAACTTGGTCTTTTGTGTAAAAGGTTGTTTCTAGACCGGTTTCTAATTTTTTCCATCTCCGAGGATCATGCGTAGTGGGTGACAAACCAAAAAACCACAGCAAACCCCACCACCACCAAAACCCCAAACCCAACCCCATCCCAGTTTCGCCAGAATTTTTTCTTTGCAAAATTTATGTGGTTGCTTCAACCCTCATCCCAAAAATTTTTCCACGCCCTTATTCCCCCCTACAAATTCCCTTTTTTGGGTTAAATTTACCCGCGGAAAGGACCCCCCAAATTCCAGGGGGTGAACTGGCGTGCGATTTTAAACTTCGGGGGAAAACCCCTATAAATCCCCACTTTTTTGGTGGAAATTGTCTTTCGGGGAGGTTTGGGTTTAAATTTAATTAAATTTTTTTTTGCATAATTTTTTAATTCTTTCCAAATTCACAAAAAATTTCATTTCCACGCCTTATTTCCCTAAACAGATTTTTTTAAAAGCGGGGGGAAAACGCAACCCCCCATTCCGCGTGGCGGAAATTCTTAACGCGGTTTTTAAGCCCCAGGCCCCCTTACAAAACACAACCAAAAAAATATGGTACAAATTTTTGGGGCATTTTTTTTTTTTGTGCGAAGGCAAAAAATTCAGTATTCGCGGCGTTTTTTCCGGAGCAAATTCCAAGCCAAGGGCCCAAATAATTTCAGCGGGGGAAGGGGGGCGGTTTCCCGCGCGGGGGTGCCGGGTTTAGCCCGGTTCCCCCCCGCGTCCCGCCGTCCAAAAACCCCCTGCCCACAAATCTCCCACCCGCCCCTTAGGCCCCAAAAATTTTAAATTTTAAGCACCCCCCCCCTTTTCCCTCCGAGTTGAACTTCCCCGTCCCCTCCCTAAAAGGGTTTGGGGGCGTTTTTTAATCCGGGCCCCAAAATTGAAACCCGGGCTTAAAAAAACGCCCACCCCCCCCCCCCGCCGCCCCACGTTTTGTTACTCCCCAAGAAGCCCTTTTTTTCAAAGCAATAAAAAAAGTTAAAGTTTTTGAAAATTTTTTCGTATTTTTGCTTTCCCATCAGCTTTTTTTGCAACAAAAATTTGCTTCCCCCTCCCAAAACCCCCCTCCAAACCCCCCATCCCCGCTTCGCCCAAAAAAGCCCTTCCCCCTTACAAAGTTTTTTCTTTTTTTTTTCTGTTTTTTTTTTCTTCCACCTCTTTTTCCCTTTTTCCTTCTCTCTCTCTCTCTCTCTCTCCTCCCCCTCGCTTTTCCCCTCTCGCTTTTCCCCTCCTCTCGCCTCTTCCCCCTCTCTCCTCTCCTCCTCTCCCCCTTTCTCTCTCTTTCTCTCTCCCCTTCCTTTTTTTCCCCTTCTCTCTCTCTTCTCTCTCTTTCTCCTCTCTCTCCTCCCTCTTTTCTCCCCTTCTCTCTCCCCCTTTCCTCTCTCTCTCTCCTTCCTTTCCCCCCTTTCCTTTCTCTTTTTTCCTTTTCTTTTCTCTCCCCTTTCTCTCTCCTCTCTTCTTCTCTCCTTCTCTCTCTCTCTCTCTCTCTCCCGCTCTCTTCTCCTCTCCTCCTTCTCTCTCCTTCTTTTCTCCTCTTTCCTTCTCTTCCCCTTCTCTTCCTCTCTCTCTCTCTCTCTCTTCTCTCTCTCTCCTCTCTCTCTCTCTTCTCTCTCTCTCTTCCCTCTCTCTCTCCTCCTCTTCCTTCTTTTCTCTCCTTTCTCTTCCTCTCTCTTTTTTCTCTCTCTCTCTCTCTCTCTCATCTCTCTCTCTCTCTCTCTCTCTCTCCTCTCTCTTCTCTCTCTCCCTCTCTCCCCTCTCCTCTCCTTCCTCTCCTTCCTTCCTTCCTTTTCTCTCTCCCTTTCTTCTCTCTCTTCTCCCCTTTCTCTCTCTTTCCTTTCTCTCTCTTCCTCTCTCTCTCTCTCTCTCCTCTCCCCTTCTCTCTCTCTCTCTCTCTCTCTCCCTCTCTCTCTCTCCCCCCCTCTCTCCCCTCTCTCTCTCTCTCTCCTTTCCTTTTCTCTCCTTCCTCTCTCCTCCCTCTCTCTTCCTTCCTTTCCTTTTCTCTCTCCTTTCTCTCTCTCTCTCTCTCTCTCTCTCTCCCCTTTTCCCCCTTTCTCTCTCTCTTCTCTCTCCCCTTCTCTCTCTTCTCTCTCTCTCTCTCTCTCTCCCCTCTCTCTCTCTCTCTTCTTTTTTTTTTTCTTTTTTTTTTAAACTTAATACTTAAATACAAAGGGATTTGATGTCTAAAGTCCTGACGGGACCCAGGACTATCTCTGGGTATCATATTTTTTTTTAAATATCAATAATTAACAAATAATAGGGAAAAAAGTACGATTCTTGCTAAAAATAATACTGTAACGCAAAACGCTATTAAAAATAATTAAAAAAAGTATACAAATACTTGATAAAAATTTATAAAAAAAGTTAACTAATATAAAAAAAATCTTATTAAAAAATGTTTAGAAATGATTTTATTGCATGTTTTTTTCGTTTTTCCGTTTTGCAGCCACCATTTAACCCCCCGATTTGAAGGCGTGCATGGAAGTGGGGATGCGGGTCGGTCTGGGCCCCAAGTTTTCCAATGACCATGGGGGGTAGGAAGGGCCCCGGAGGAAATGTTCCGTCCTGGGGCAAAAGGGACAGTCCTTGATGGTCGATTTTGGGTGGGCCGCCGGGTAGAAGGGAGGGCCGGGCCCCGTGGGTTGAGGCGCAGCTCTGCAGTTGTGGAGTGCATCCTGTGGCCTTGTACATGCCCCAACAGCCTCCCACTCACGCCGCGCGGGGAGGTTAAATATCTGTGCAGAGCTCGGGGGTTTTTCCACGGGCCACCGGGGGGGCCTGGCTTAAAACCGGGGTCAAGGAGGCGGAGGTATGACGGGGGACCGGGAGGCCCATGCGGGGGGGCGATATTCCATCGGGAGGGGAACTTGTGATTGTAGAGGTGCCCCCCTGAGGTCCAGGAGGTGCGCGACGCGTCGGATGCACCCCAGTTTCCAGGCGCTCCTTGGCGCCTTCTTGCGTGGCTGGGTATGTGAGGCCAAATCAACTCCAACCCCCAAAAATTGACTGACTCCTGGGGGTGTATTTTTCTGCCTTCCCGAGAATGGCTGTTTTGGGCCCAGTTTTACTGCTTTGCCTGCGGGGGGATGAGGACGGCTTTAGTCTTGCTGGTGAAAAAGGGCTTGCCATTCTTTTCCCCAGGAGGGGGATGCTCTGCATGTCTGGGTTTAGAAAAGACTGTGTTGTGGGGGACTCCTCTCACAGGTGAATGTGAGAGTACAGTCGTCTGCGTACGCTTGCCCCAGGAATCAGCTCAGGATGTCGTTGAAGTAAACGTTCCAAATAATGGCCCGATACACTTCCTAGGGGACCTGGCTTTTTACCATTTCAAAGGAGTGGCCCCTTTACCACCCCGCGCAGAGTTCTTTTATGAGGTAATCTTGCAGGAGGGGTAAAAGGGCCCCGCAATCCCAGGCTTCTCAGTTTGGGGGATGCCCTGATGCCCCCACCCTTCAAAGGCACCAGCGATGTCAAGGGCGAGACAAATGTCTTTTTGCCCCGATCTAGGGAGTGGTTCCAGGGTGCGAGTGCAGGAGAAGAAAGGGCGCGCAGATCTCCCCCCGTCGGAACCGAAAATTGGGCCGTGAATTTAGCAAACGGTGAGCGTCAAAAAAAGTGTGTTTTGGAGGCAATGATGGACTCAAGAATTCCCAAAAACGGAAAAGGGGGGAAATGAGGCGGGGAGTTCTGAGGATCCCTCTGCTCTTCTTTTTGTGGATAGCCAACTCTCGCCCCTTTCCACCAGTGGCCCCCTGCTGAATGTAGGCACTCCCCGGGAAAATGGTAGCAAAGGCACAGCAATTGTGAGGCACATCTTTTAAAACAGGGGGGGCTGATACTTCGGGGCCCACGCTTTTTTTGGGATCAACTTGTTGAAAATTGTTGCAACACCCCTCCGTGGGTAATGGTGATGTTCTCTAGGGCGGCCTTGGTTAGAACCCCGGAAAATGAGGGGTTCACGTTCTGGGGCAGGAACTGTCATCTTTGGGGGAGAAGTGGGCAGCCAAACCCGAGCTTTACCCCGGGGACTTTTGACAACAGACCATCAGGTGCGTCAACGGGGGATCTTCGTCACAAAAGAAGCCCCGTTGTTGTTTGAGCTGCTCCAAACCAATCCTTAGTGCCCACTGACTGCCTGTTAGCTTTCGCTTTAGGTGATCCCTCCAGTTGTTGATGCCTCTTTCTGGACCTCTTTTCATTTTTCACAGGCCATTTTGTGTGGGGTTTATGTCTTTTTTTGGGGGGGGACTTATATCGCAACCAGGGGCCCTTTCTCTTTTTGTCTGCTGCTTCCCCGCATTTAAAACCAAACCGGGGTGGGCTCCCGGTTTGACTTGTATGTTGGCAGGGGACAAAAACTTCTTTGGTGGGACTAGGATTTCTGTGAGTTCTTTACTTTTGTTCAACGTCACCTGTAAGCACGTCAGACCCCCAATGTTGTTTAAATGTTTCCTTTTGCTCCCATCCCCCTTGTCCCCCAAACCAGTTGGGCGAGTCACTGCCTCATCTCTGCGATGGCCCCGCTTATCTTGGTGAGAAAAGCCAGGTGGTCGGAGGAACCCACTGTTGCTAGCGGACGGCAATCACTATACGCAGGGGAAAACGGTGATTACAGGGTCAAATGAAGACCCGAATTGGGTGGGGAAGCGACGTGATTGGGGGTCCAAACACCGTCAAAAGCTCGTCAAACTGCCTCTGGACAAGGATGGTTGAGATCACCCAAAATGATGAATGCTTACAGGAGTGCTGGAGGAGCGGGGATCTAAATTGGTGGTTTAGGTAGTGAAGGGGGGTCACCACCTTGCCACTTGGGGCGGTAACACACGCACAGGGAAAAGGAGTTTTAGTGTGGTCCCAAATTTTAAGAATCTCTCAGTGAGCAGGAAGTCGACGGGGAGATTGTACAGGGAGGTGTTTTCGGGAAATACCAGCGACTCCCCCAAAAGGACCTTGGGGTTTCACTCGAACCAAACTTGAGTCCACCTATCTTCCCCAAAATGTCTGGACTAGGAGTTGAGGAAGGTTCAGTTGGCAATGGCAGGATGGTGGGAAACTGGCGTACGGTAGGGCACCCACGTTAGCTGGAAACCTCTAACGTTACTGAGATATGGGGAAGTTCCAAGACTTTCCTCGGGGCGGCGTGCTCCGGGGGGATAGCGTGTTGGTGTCTTGTAGGGGCGGGAAGGCTTGAGGTGGTGTCCAGCTCCACCTTGATGTTCAAAGTGGGGGCAGGAAAAAGCAAAGCTCTTGTTTAGGGAGTGAAGTAGCCAACGTTATTTTTTGCCTGTTTCCCCAAACAGCTGTTTTTAAAAAAAAATTTTTGTTTCTTTCCCAGGGCGCGTGCGGCACTCCGGGTGGGGTGACCGTGGCGCTGGCAGTAGTCGGGACTTCAAATTCCCCGAAAACAAACGTTCTCCTTGCCCACTTCTTTGCGTGATGGCAGTAGCTTTGAAACGGCCCGGGGTTTGGAGCAAAACCCAGGGAAACGTGCCCCCTTGCAGTTGTGGAGGGCGGGGGGGACTGGGAGCAAGGGGCGCTTTTCGTCAGTTTTAAGTTATCTGCTTGTTATTTTGGTTGGTCCTTGAAGTGGGTACAGTACTCGCCGCCCGGGTCTCGCGGCAGGTGGGGGCGCGAGAAGCCCGGCGCTCGGGCTTGTGGCAGTGGAGACACTGATACCCGGGGCCCCTGGACTCGCGGGAGGGGGGTGTGGGAGGTTTGGGGAGGGGGGCGCTCGGGAAATCGTGATAGTTAGGGACGGGGGATGTGGCGCTCGGGCTCGCGGCCGGGGTAGGCGTGTTCTCCCCTTTATAACGTTTTACCTACCTTTTGTTGTATGCAAAAGACTTAAGTGGGGTGGCTTTCAAACTCCCCGGCCTGTGAGGTTTTATTTGGCAGTGTGTTTTTGGGCCCCTGGCGGGCAACCTTCAGTGCGCTTTGGCAATGGTTCTGGTGCAGCTCTTCAAAGGCTGGGGGTTTGGTTCCTGTATATTGTCAAAAAATTTAGAGAAACTGCAACTCCAAAAGCCAGGGGTCCTGGGAGTTTTTAACTCCCCCAATTTGGGGAAAAGTTGGGCAACTTGAAAGAAAAATATGGCTTTTTCCACGCACTTAAAAAACCAAAAAATATAAAATTTAAAAAAGATTTTTTTTCTATATGTATATTGTATAAAAACCCGTTTTGTAAAACTTTTATATAACCAAAAAAACCAATAGGTTATAGGGTTTTGGAGGCGAGGTTTAAAAGTTACTCTATATATTATACGTCAATAACCCTATGTTTTGAAGTTATCTAACCCAGGCATTTAATGTTCCCGTTTTTTATTGTGTATCAATCTAAAAGCCGGAATGCAAAAGCGACGCGTAATGCAAAGTTTTTATTCAATCTCCCCCCACATCTCCCCCCCCACACTCCCCGCCGCGGCGTGTCGCCTCCACAATTATAACCTACATTGTCGCAGCAACAAGCCGATTTCGGCATTCTTTATTCTTCGTTTTTCCAAGGCATTGCTTATTGTATTTTGACAAGCGTTTGCCAGACGCAGCAGTACTGTCTTAGAAAACAGTGTGAACATCGCCCAAATTTTACATGCCACAATATACATGTTAAAAATATATTAAGCTTTGCTACTCGAGGCGAGTAATTTGCATTAAATTGCTATTATAGAACGTTCAATCGTAATGCATGTCATGCATACACTTACTAGAACAACAGAAGAACGTTCTTTTTTAGTATTCAGATGCGGTGCATCAATATTCATCGCGAAATTGATTTATGAAAAATATTAGTCGCGGAGGGAAAACACAGTAGACCAACCTTTGAGTTAAAACTGCCAGCGACCACTGGCATTTCTCGAGTTTCAGTTCTCTCTAATTCCAGGATGGTTACTACAGCGTCTCTCTGCTGGGCGATACGCTGGGATGTCGTATCAAAAAAGCCGAGGATGCTGTTTTTTCGTCGTAGCTCTCCTCTTAACTCCCTGACGATTTTGACTAGATCTCCGGGCTGTAATTGCTGCAGTTCTTCATAATCATCATCATCGGCAGTGAGAAATTCAGTTGAGGCAGTATCGGGAGGCTGTGGTGCGTGTGCAACTGCTTCCTGGAAGACCACGGGAGCCGTGATCCCTACAGCCTCGCGTAGAACACTGACTTGACAGCAATCGAGTGTTGTGTTGTTGTCGAGACAGCTGGTATTATATGGGCGATGTTGGGGCAATCACCTCCTGAACATTCAGCGACTGATTTATCGGTGGTTGTCTTGCCACAGACTGCACACCAACGACCAGACACCTCTCTCTCTCTCTCTCTCTCTCTCTCTCTCTCTCTCTCTCTCTCTCTCTCTCTCTCTCTCTCTCTCTCTCTCTCTCTCTCTCTCTCTCTCTCCTCTCTCTCCCTTCCTCTCTCCTCTCCTCCTCCTCCTTCTCTCTCTCTCTCTCTCTCTCTCTCTCTCTCTCTCTCTCTCTCTCCTCTCTCTCTCTCTCTCTCTCTCTCTCTCTCTCTCTCTCTCTCTCTCTCTCTCTCTCTCTTTATGTGCCATTGAAGATGATACACAGTAGTTTATATCATGACTGTATAATCTACCCTGTTTCAGCGTTGTTTTATGCTTTGTATTTGCAGGTATAGACGGTTTCATATTTCGCTACGCATTTTTTTTTCGGGCGACGACGACAGTGGTACGACACTCAGTAAATAAACACTAGATGGCGACTCTACTGTTGATAGCCACGTTGTAGATATTTTTGTCATTTGTTCATTTATAGCCATAATATGACACAGTTGAAGACACAAAATGACACAGACTCTCCAGATAGCCCCTTCTAACTTTCCTGAAATCATGGATGTAGAAATGTAAGTATTAACGCCACCACACGTCTGTAAACAGAAAAAAAAGTTGTCCTGGCGACTTAACTGTTAACTACGGTAGGTGTTTTGAATGTACGACAAATTGAATTCAACATAATTAGGCAAAACAAAAATGGGTCTGGACGATTACTTTAAGGTTTTTCGCTGACAGTGTAAGCAGCTTCTCCTGTTTCCGTTGAAGAAGAGAATTAGTGTGGTGCGTGAGATCCCATATTTATCCAAAGATCGGTCTCTGTGAGCTCTTCATTTCTTTCCGGAAAGGTAACAGCTAAAGATTGCGTGTCCAGCCGGTGATCAGGCCGTGCCAAATTTGCATAGACACACACACACACACACATACACACACACACACATACACACACACGCGCGCGCAAATTTTCGTTCTCTTCTCTCTCTCTTTTTTTATCTCTCGCTCTCTGACACGCACACACACGGTGACACACACACACCCACACACACACACCGTCCCATATAAGGTCCCAGTCGATCGGTCTCTATGAACTCGAAGCTCTTTCCGGGAGGGCAACAGCTGGTGGGCAGCTGCGTGATCAAGATCATGGCTGAATAACACACACACACACACACACACACACACATTGGGTAGTTGAATGCTTTTTATGCATTATTTATTATTATCCTATGGCGTATCTCTTTTACTCTTAACACTGTGAGTAAACGACTCTTATCGCGACGAGGGTTTGCCATCAAAAGTAATGTGTATTCGTGTCAAGAGGCATGTAGGCATGGCGAGTACTTGTACTTACTGCCCGCTGTGAGGGCTAGGAGGCGAGGATGAGTCACCATATTACGTCACTGCCAGCCTTGCCGCCTCCGTACACGTGAGTGTCTTAGCAGCAGGGCGCGAGTATATCTCTTATAAGTTGTTGTTTTCTAGAATGTCAAAGTACCGTACACATCTTCTCTTATCAATATTCCTTCATCTAAATCACATGCCACTAATAGCAGTTCCTGGGCGCGATCCTAAAAGTTACGTCAGACTATTTTATCTGCTTTTACATCATGATCGCTTGTGTCATATGACAGATAACGCCACGGAAGTATAGTATGGCGACCAGTGACGTTTTGATATAGCGTATTGATCCTTATCAGTGATTGTTCTCGGTCGGTATGAATTGTATCTCTAGTGTCACTTTTCTTATCAGATGCCTGTAACTGGACCCGGATGTTAGATATTCATAATTGCATCCAAATATCTTATCAATTGTCTACTGTTAATTGAAATTTGGTCACAGAAAAGAGTATGTGCTGTATCAGGCTTTGCACCCGTCAACAAAGGATTAACCAGTTCCTGGACCAAGTGGTTCCCGCTTTCCCCACAGACGAGTTTCATTACCCACGTGTCTTCAGCGCCACATTGATCATAACACTGGGTGAAACAGAGAGAGAGAGAGAGAGAGAGAGAGAGAGAGAGAGAGAGAGAGAGGGCAGACCATGAGATATAATATTGGTATACATTGGCCAAGATAGTTCACAGTCACACAAAGGAGTTACTAATAACGGATAATGACGTGATGATTTCGTCAGTGCATGGCTGACAGGCTGAAGCCACCTCAGTGAATGACGTGTAAGAAAGTTGATTGGCTGGAGTTCTTTCGATCCCCTCAAAGCAAGATATGACGAATGTGTGACGTCATGGATACGTGACGCATGAGTGAGTCATGTCATATATTTAGGGTGATTTGGGTGAGTTGGAGGCAAGTTAGCTCACTCTCTCCCTCGAGATAAAAATAGAAGTTATTTGAATATTCTCTTCATTCAGAAATTCAGGGAGTGGGAGTGAAGAATGTGATATAACAGTGTAGCGTGACAAGGAGTTGCTGCCACACGCATGTTGGAGCACTACGTGGGTTTGGCAAGACAAACAATCCAGCCATCGACAAATTATGTCCCTCTATGAAATGATTAAAGCAGACCACTAAGACTACGATGGCTCCCGGAAAATTGACGTTAGAAAGTATAGATACGTGTATGCGATACCTGAAGACAGCAAATATTAATTGTGGCGAGTGCTTCTATCTTTATTATTGTGGAGGCGACACGCCGCGGCGGGGAGTGGTGGCGAGGAGATTGTGGCGGAGAGATTGAATCAAAACATTGCTACTTCACGCGTTGACTCATTGCACTTCCAGGCTTTCTATCTGATTGATACACAATAATAACAGGAAAATATGACTGCCTAGGTATAGATAACTTCTAAACATTCGTTATTGACTATATAATATCATAGAGTAACATTTACCTCGCCTCCTCAACTATAACCTCCTTGGTTATTTGGTTATATACAATGTTTTACAGAATCAGGCTTCTATACAATATACATATAAAAGAAAATCGTTCTTAATATTTTTGTGTTTTAAGTGCAGTGGAATAAGCCCATATTTTGTTTTCCAGTAGACCAACTTATTATAAAAAAAAGTGAGTTAAAACTGCCAGCGACCCCTGGCATTTTGGGTTCCAGTTCTCTCGAATTGTCAAGTGGCCGAAGAAAATCCACATGCTGCTCATTAACTCTTGCTTAGACGGCGAGTGCATCGAAGGACACAGGGCGGCAGCGTTAACCTATAATCACAAGCGTCACAATAAAAAAATCCTGTCTGCGCTACCACGGACGAAGGCCAACTATTATAGCCCTTAACCCCTTCACGCCCAGATCTTTCTTTTGCTATAAATAATTGTATGTTATCGAGCCATAAATTCACGAAAAAGTTACTTAATATACCAAATTTGCCAGTTGACAAGGATACTAAACAGGTCATATCTATAAAACATTGCTTATATTCACTAAAAATCGTTTAATGGTACTCAAATTACTATGGAAATTACGTTCTGGGTCACAAGGGGTTAAAACCTCCATAGCCTAACATCTGAGTCCTGGAGGTAATACTGCTTGTAGTCAGGGCCACTATGTAATTTCGCTGGATTTTTGTGGGGAATTGCTCATTTTTGCATTTTCATGAAGGTAAAGGTGAAAACCAATAACATAATAACATAAAGTGAAAACCAATGTTTCCAAATATTTAAAATCCGTTATGACGGCTATTTTGGAATTTCAAAATGGCCGCCAATATTCAATGTGAATGTTCACTATTTTGACATTATAACTACATATATACCAATTTAAGGTGTCTTTTCTTAGGTTTTAAGGGGTTCCGAATCCACATAAATTACTTATGAAGAGCCAAAATCACCACAACACTTTATTACACTGTAAAAAGTGTGTGTAAAATTTTACACAACACCTTAAAAATGAAGTACCTTCCGTACACACTGACTCCCAAAGAGTCATGTTTGTTTCTTTTCTTCATTAAGATTCATAAAATTGTGAATAAAAGTGTATTTTTCCTTAATCACTTTGACAAAATAGACAGTTGTGTAAAATTTTACTCAACATTTAAATCATGAGAATTAAGTATGAATGGTTAAAATAATGTGAGCAGACCTCTACAACATATGACATGACATACACACTTGCATCTATTTACAAATATATACATAATGTGCACTCTTTTCTTACTAAGAATTTCAGGACTTTTAAATGTCATGAAATTTACAAATGTTTAAACCTAACATTGCAACTGTTATTTTGCAGATTGGTATACAGTGAGCCATCATGAATGAGATACAAGACCTTGGACATCGATCAGAAGGAATTGAAGAAACCAATTGGAAACAGTGTATTATATATAATTATCTGCCAAAAAGATACTACTCGCATGGGCCTCATAGTGTCTAATCCAAGGGCTACATCGTTTGATCGTTTGTTGACGGCAATAAAAGAACGGGCAAAGTCACAAGATGTTGACTGTCTTCAAATCCAAAGACGACTCGGTGAAGCTATATACTAAAGAAACGTTTCAGGCAGCACACACGATTTGGCATCGAAAATGCTACGCAAAGTTAACTAACAAAGATCATATTATTTCACGTGGCATAAAACGCAAGCAAGAAGGATATGTGTCAGGTAATCGACTCGGTAGGAAAAGTAAGCGCGACAAAGGAGAGAAAGGATTCAACAAACAGTGGCAATCTACTTTTACTCAATCAGCTACGAAACCCTTCAACAAGGATCAGTGTTTTTTCTGCCAGAACCAGAAGTATGATGAACAAGAACCGTTGTACACTGTGCGGGAGGATGCACCTGGCGAGACTCTTAGGAAGGCTGTTGAACTATCGATTGATAAGTTCAACCAAACACGCCATTTGCATCGAGCTCTGCCTGCTAACTGTGTTTGAATCCCCATTACTTCTGCGTAAAACATGAAACACGTTATCTCTCCAGCATGGATTGTGATACCGGACATCAATTGCATGTGCATCATTTGGTGCAATGGCTGTGTTCAGTCTTGTCAGGAAAACTGGATTTTTTGATAGTTCAACAGCCTTCCTAAGAGTCTCGCCAGGTGCATCCTCCCGCACAGTGTACAGCGGTTCTTGTTCATCATACTTCTGGTTCGACAGAAAAAACACTGACCTTGTGAAGGGTTTCGTAGCTGATTGAGTAAAAGTAGATTGCCACTGTTTGTTGAATCCTTTCTCTCCTTTGTCGTGCTTACTTTTCTTACCGAGTCGATTACCTGACACATATCCTTCTTGCTTGCGTTTTATGCCACGTGAAATATGATCTTTGTTAGTTAACTTTGCGTAGCATTTTCGATGCCAAATCGTGTGTGCTGCCTGAAACGTTTCTTTAGTAGCTTCACCGAGTCGTCTTTGGTTTTGAAGACAGTCAACATCTTGTGACTTTGCCCGTTCTTTTATTGCCGTCAACAAACGATCAAACGATGTAGCCCTTTAATTAGACACTATGAGGCCCATGCGAGTAGTATCTTTTTGGCAGATAATACACTGTTTCCAATTGGTTTCTTCAATTCTTTCTGATCGATGTCCAAGGTCTTGTATCTCATTCATGATGGCTCACTGTATACCAATCTGCAAAATAACAGTTGCAATGTTAGGTTTAAACATTTGTAAATTTCATGACATTTAAAAGTCCTGAGATTCTTAGTAAAAGCCATGTCACACTATTGCGTATGAGAGAAACGCATGAGTTACGTAAGAAAATTCATAAAATATTTTTCATACGCACAAAAAGTCCTTGAAAATGCAGAACTGTGCGTATACTTACCGGATTGAACCTGTGAGTAGCGTATGAATAGCGTACTCGACCTATGAGTAACGTACCTCTGTCGTACCTCTAGCATATTCAGCGTATGCCTAACGTATGCTTAGCGTATAAACCATACGTCGGAATACGCACCAAATTTTTAAGCATGCTTAAAAATAATGTTCTGCCTCGCCGTATGCCAGCGTATGTACCAGCGTATGAGTGATATTTTTCATACGCTGGCATACGCTAGTGCGATACGCTATAGTGTGACAGGGCCCTAAGAAAAGAGTGCACATTATGTAGATATTTGTAAATAGATGCAAGTGTGTATGTCATGTCATATGTTGTAGAGGTCTGCTCACATTATTTAAACCATTCATACTTAATTCTCATGATTTAAATGTTGAGTAAAATTTTACACAACTGTCTATTTTGTCAAAGTGATTAAGGAAAAATACACTTTTATTCACAATTTTATGAATCTTAATGAAGAAAAGAAACAAACATGACTCTTTGGGAGTCAGTGTGTACGGAAGGTACTTCATTTTTAAGGTGTTGTGTAAAATTTTACACACACTTTTTACAGTGTAATAAAGTGTTGTGGTGATTTTGGCTCTTCATAAGTAATTTATGTGGATTCGGAACCCCTTAAAACCTAAGAAAAGACACCTTAAATTGGTATATATGTAGTTATAATGTCAAAATAGTGAACATTCACATTGAATATTGGCGGCCATTTTGAAATTCCAAAATAGCCGTCATAACGGATTTTAAATATTTGGAAACATTGGTTTTCACTTTATGTAGACCTTTACCTTCATGAAAATGCAAAAATTACCAACTCCCCACAAAAATCCAGCGAAACTACTTTAAAGTACATAGTGGCCCTGACTATTGCAGGCGCTATAGGCTAGGTGCATCGGCTAAATATAAAATATAGGTTGGGTGTTGGTGACCCATCCTTTGAGGTGCAGGTTGAATGAAAGGTTGAATCCTGCTTGGTCCTTGAATCCTGAGTGGCCGCTGGTGTGGCCTGAAGGGGACTAGGAGAGCTTGGCGGTAAGATTTAATGCTAAATGCAGCGCGTCTGAAGTTGCCAATCAATCAATTATTCAAACATACAGTACATTGCCTAATGTCAAATATCGAACCACACGAATATTAATACAATACGCATCCCACATGGGCTCGGGCATGCGTTCGAGATGACTCTATCTCGATAAGGGAGAAAAACAAGAACTGAACGATGGATTGGAATCATCCCAAGGGTAAGATAAAGATGGGGGCATATGCTATGATGCGCGTGGCCTTCGATGCTCATCTCCGTGGCATTGGCACTTTGAGCCTGTGGTGGGTGAGGACCCGTTACCCCAGTACACAGAGCTAGTGTGACATCCGGATTACCACAGTTACCTTCCCCAGGTTTCCCCAGGTATCTATTTATCAATCCCGAAAGGGAGGAACAACAGCTTTCATCAACAGCAGAACATCAAATAAGGGAGGTTGAGGCGTGAAATTAAGGAAAATATAATCGTCACAGCTGTATATATTGCTTTATATGCATTCGAACAGCTGGAGTTAAAGACTGGAATGTGCGACTTGTCAACAAACGAAAATCAACAACTTCACACACCTCACTCTTACCCGATTTGCTGACAATACCATTGGATATTAAGAAACACTGAGACCACTATCGGCTTCCTGGGGAAATTTTGCATCGCATTAGTATACATTTATAACTAATGTAAGTACAAGTATACGAAAACAAGGGTTAAGTAAAACAGTGCATAAACATTTTATCCCACTTGTTTGGCTTCATCACCTCATTGCTCGGCTATTTATGATCATATTAAATTTCTAAGCACGTTTCCTGAATCTGCACACTTTTTTTACTATGACAGTATACGATACTATACGATACGATATACGGACTATGATACGTCCCAGTGTGAAAATATTTAGAGGGTCAAAATAATCATTTGATCTTTGTTTTGCTTACATCTCAGCCGCCGCGTTGCCTTCTCATGGAGCAAGCGACGGTCGAACGTTTTCTGCGGGGATACAGCTAGAGAAAAGTGACCGCTTGCAAGCAAAATTTATCTTGCTCCCCCGCAGAAAACGCCTTTAGTCTTGACAAAGTCATCTAAATTGTAGACAGTTCGAGAAGGCTGTGATATAAGATATTAAGGAAGACGTTTGTCCTGAGCAAAAGGTATGTAATGAGGAGTCTCAGAGATAGACTTATTGATGATGGAATTCATAAAAGCCATTACTTGAGGAGTATAAGTGTCCCAAAGTGTGTCTGTATAAGGGATAAGGGAACATAAGGTGTTGATAATTTTACGGTTTTGTCGTTCAATCTGCCAAAGAACTTTGGAAGTGGTGAAAGGACAGATAATATGATCCAAAAATGCACGTGCCACAGTTTTTGGTGATTTGTTAGGGAGTGGAGCAAGGATTGAAAAGTGTGGGAAATTATCAACAGTAACCATTAAATATTGATTGCCACGTTCTGTGATGGGGGAACTTTAAAAGGTCAATGGCAAGAGTATCCCAAGGTGCAGAAAACACAGGATAACTGAGAATGGGAAAATGAGCATGGGTATTTCCTGTTGTTCTTGCATATGTATGGCACAACTCAATATATGCATGGATATCTTTCATCATGGTTAGCCAAAAAAAATTGAGTCTAGCTTGCGAGAGCCTTTGCTTTCTCCTGAAAACAAAGAAAATGAATGTAAGCTTTTAGTATACTATGTCAAAAACTTTTTTCTTGGCGAATATTTCTTGATAATTTTATCAAACACCCGATAAATACGGACAGTGTATAGAATATTGCCACCTTCTTTTCTCGAAACTTTCTTCACTAAAGTAATTTACTATGTATGCATATAAATGACGATTTTCATCAGCAGTTTTGGTCACTGGTTCTGGGATGTCTTCAGAATATTCGTATATGCAATATTTCCTGAGATATATCCGTGGCCCCAGCGTCACCATGCACGTGCCTCCCAGCTTACAGCAGCTCAAGGCGCAGGCGAGGCGGGCCGCAGCACACCGCGCTCACCAGACGCACCGAGAGCTGGAGACCAGGAAGAGGCAGGCGGCCTGGTACGCTGCAGCCACTGACTACCACCCACTAGACGCCACCCAGCAACAACCCAGGGCAGATGGCGCACTACTGCAGCCTGTGCGTCTGGGCTACTGCACCAGGGATGAGCTGCAGGAGGACTTCGAGGGGCAAGAGTGCGATCACTGCGGGAAGCACACCCGTCGCCCACTGGTGCACTACCTCCTGTCCTGCCCCGCCACCGCCCCCCTGAGGCCCGGCCCGGCCCCCGCCGCCCAGCCTGCAGGTGGGGGGCTGCTGAGTGGGCGTGAAGGCAGGGCCGCCCTCATGGTCCGCCACACCCCGAGAGACGTGATGCTGAGGGTGCTGCGAGCAACGCCCCCTCCCCGCTGACACATCACGTACCCACACCCCGCCGCGCCCGGCAGGGTGACCAGTGACGCAGGTGACTCATCGTCACCACGCCCCCACGCGACCCTCCCGTAGCCTGACGGGATACCCTCCTCACTGGCGGGCTGATGCCCGCTTTGTACTTCTTTGCTCCTGCATATGCATTTCTGTACATGCTTGTATTGTGTGTGTATGTCCTGTATGCTTAATTGTACAATAAACCTTTACAAACAGATATATCCGTGTAAACTTGACAGTTAAACTAACAGTGACAGTACTAGCAGTGAAATATTATTTACAACCTAAATATATTTGGTTAGTTGGTTTGGAAAATATGCACGAAAGCTGTGTATAGATGATATGTCCATGCACACTGTAAAGACAAGAATGCCACCAAGCAATAGTTTCTAGCCTCAATATTTTCCGAGATGGAGAATTTTTGAGCTGAAGCCAAACCGCATTAATTCTCCTCTGCCCATGGAAACATGACATAGAAGGCGGGGACAAAATTATCATTCGTCCCCGCCTTCTGTCTCATGTTTCCGATATTTGGTGGGATTTACTGTAGTAACAAGAAACAAAAAGATGTTCATGCATACACCCACATACGCGCACACATACGCCCACAGTCAAGCATTACAACGAAGATGCGCTTGTTTCAGTATATTTTTTTCAAACACACCAAATAACCAATGTACACATAAAACCATATAGTGTAGGTGCAAACACGAAGTAATAGAAATTTAATTGTGTGCATGTGTATATATAAAACAAAATTACCCGTGTGTGCAATTCATATAAAAGTCAACTCGCACTGCACAGTTTCACTTTCTATATCACCTCGCTAACACACACGTCAACCATTCAGGCTAATAGGCTATATCTATAATAATATAAGCGAAAGTGTGTGTGTGTGTCTGTCTGTGTGTGTGTGTGTGTGTCCGCTCTAGGTTCCGTCCCCAGTGGCGCAATCCCATCATATGGCACAGTTTTGGAACCAGGTTGATCAGGGGAAGGTTTTAAGCCCACTTATGGGATGGTCCGATCACTTTTTTTTTTTTTTTAGCAGCCTATTAGCGAGAATTGTGAAAAAAAGCGGGTTGCGAGAATTAGGAAACCCAAGGGATGGTAGTGGTGATGGCAGTTTTTAAGGGTTGGGTCTACTGTGTGGTTGGCGGACTAATGGTTTGGATAAGTTGACGCGATAAATATGGAGAGCGCATGCTGAATAAAAGTATGTTTTGGTTGTGGGTACTGATTAGGTGGATGAATGCATTGTGGACGTTATAATAGCATTTAATGCAAAATACTCGTCTCAGAGTACAGGAATGATTTTTACATGTATTTGTGGTCATGTGAAAATTTGGCGGTCACCAAACCTTGTGAGAAGTACCCGTCGGCAAGCTGCTCAACAAAATCCGCCCGGGTGGATGCGCAAGTAATAATAAATGCCGAAACGGCTTTCTGCGATAATGTAAGTTATAACCGTTGATGTACTAGCCATTTCCGGAAGGGTGGGCGGGAAAATTGTGCAGGGCATTCAATCAAATATTTGCCAATACACGCTCGATCATGATCTAGGACTACTATCCTAGTTGATACACAATCACCCGAAAAGCTGACTGCCTAGGAGATAATCTAAACATGTTTGAAATATAACAATTGAAATTTACACGCATCAAATTTTAACCACTTGTTATTTGTATATACAATGTTTTTTCAGAACAGGAGGTTATACAATTTACCTTAAGGAAGTGAAATCGTCTTAATTTTATTTGTGTTTTATCACAGTGGTGCCCATTGTTTTTTCTAGTTGACCATTTAACAAATTGTGAGTTTATTACTTGGAGCACCGATTTATTCTCTAATGCAGGAAACCCTTTATAGGGTGAATGGGTATGGGTGGGGAGTAATGGGTGTGGAGTGATGGGTGATGTGGTGGGAAGTTGGGGGGTGATGGTGATGGGTAGGAATAGGTGGGGTATGGTAAAGTGAGTGAATGGTGTATGGTAAGGGTCAACTGATTGAATGGTTGGGTGATGTAAGGGTTGCGCTATACATACATTTTCATCCATGATTTCAGGAAGTAGAAGGGGCTATCGGAGAGTTGTGTTTTTGGGCCCCCCAAACACAGGGGGGGCCGAAGCCCCAAAAAAAAAAAAAGGGCCCCCCAAGGAGTAGCCAAAAAGTCCGCCCGGAGGGGGCTTGCGGTAGTAGGTTTTTAAAAACGCATAAATTGTTCATAAGCTTGAATGTCCCTTTCAACCGTTATTGATTATGTATGCTATTTCCAGTACATAGTATCGTGATCCTCATTAATATGCACTGACAGGTCATTTACATAGATTTATTATGCAACAAATACACGCTAAAGCACTGAACGCAGACTACTGAGTCCCCAGTTGGCCACTCACAATGCCCTAACAGGCTGACTGCGGGAGGCAACTATAGTGCAGCAGATAATCATAACAATTGTGCAAATTATGACTAAAGCATGAAATTTTTACCAGTGTTAGTACGTACATACCATAAGGTTCATTTTCAGATCGGGAGGTAAGTCAGATTTGACCTCTGAGGATAGTGAGAGGTCAATGACCTCAATTACATTGAAATTGTCATTTTTTCACGATTCTGGTGCAGTTTGTTTGTTTTGGGAATCATTAAAAAAGTATGTTGCCATGTGTTGGTCCTTTTATCTTCTGGAGAGCCTATTTATACATAATCACAGGATGCAACCATGACTGAACAAGTGCTTTAAATGAGGTCAGTGACCTCAGGAAACAAATTTATTGAAATACACATTTAGGTTATTGTGGTGTCCACAACAGCTTGCATGAAATCGTGTTGTAAGATCATCTGTGCAACCTTAATTTTCAATGTGCACTGAACATAGTCTATAACAGTGGTTCTCAACCTTTTTCACTCCATTCCCCCCTTCATGAATTCTCAACATTCGTGTGGCTCCCCTTCATTTTTCTCCCAAATCCCACCCCGCCAAAAAAGGTAAAAAAAAAAAAATAAAAAAAAAAATGTTGATGAAGAGAACACCCTTGCTTTATTACAAAGTTTACAGTCATAATTATCTTATATTTGATAGATTTCTGTGATATGCTTAACTTACATCACTTGCCTACAAAAGACTAGCGGACACTAGCAAATTTGAATCTGGTTGGGAAAAAGTTCAATTAATCTCTGCATATTTTATCACACATCAGTGGGAAGGCTGATATTGTTTCTTTTCAGTCAGTTGACGAATCCGAGGTTGTGTCACTGACAATGCACATCTCATGTCGGGGTCCACATCCAATCGGTTCCGGCTCTTATTCTTGATTTGTAGAAGGGTGGAGAAACCAGACTCACATAAATAGGTAGTTGAAAAAGGCAAGAGTAGTCGAAGTGCAATCTCACTGACTTTTGAATATGACTGATGCATTGAACACCAGATCATTCAGAGATTTTTCTTCATAGATATATTTGGCAGCAGAATCATGTTTGAGATCAAGGAACTCGTCCTGAACATCACTGGGAATGGTAGTAATATCAAGAGTGCCAGAGAATGGATTCATTACCAACTTCCCTTCTTCCTCCTCGAATTCTGGGAAGTACCCATTAAGTTCACTTTCCAAGGATCTCAGATGCTGAGTGATTTCAGTTTTAAGTAATGGGTCAAGCAGACTATCTTCTTCATTCTCGTCAAGGACAGCTGAAAGGTTTTCAAACATGGCAACATTCCCGGCACCGACTTTCCTTTGCCAATTCTGGAGCTTGGCAAGAAATCCACGAAGACAATCCATCAGGTGAAACACATTTCTTTCCTTGCCCTGTAGCTTCAGATTCAACCTATTTAGCTGCTCAAATATATCTGCTAAATATGCAAGACGTGGCTCCCACAAAACCTCATTGAAGTGACTCAACAGATCATCTTTCCCTTGCATTTCCAGGAACAATTTAAGCTCCCCCGAAGTTCAAACACTCGATTCACAACATTGCCCTTGGAAAGCCAGCGCACTTTGGAGTAAAAGAGGAGAGCTTCATGCTCCGAATCCATGTCTCTACAAAGGTTCTGGAAAAGGCGAGAGTTCAGAGCTCCAGCTTTTACAAAGTTGACGCATTTGACCACTGCCTCCAGGATCTTGCAAAGTTCATCAGGGAGGGTTTTCGACGCCAGTGCAAAACGATGGATCATACAATGAACCCCCTTGGCATTCGGAGCTACTTCCTTGACACGCTTCTGGAACCCTGATTTTGATCCCAGCATCGCTGGAGCCCCGTCTGTACAGACTCCACAACAATTTTCCCAGGGGATCCTGTTGGCTTTGAAGAAAGAAGATAGCTTTTCCATCACATCTTTAGCTGTTGTGGTGGTCTCAAGCTGTGTACATAACAGATATTCTTCCTTGATATCACACAAGAAAACATACCTAACAAACACGAGTAGCTGTGCACAAGAACTCACATCCGTTGACTCATCTAGCTGTATAGCAAACATACCAGTTGGAGACGATTTGATCTCCTGTATCACTTTTTCCTTTATGTCATCTGACATTTCATTAATTCTCCGCTTCACTGTGTCGTTTGACAAGGAAATTTGTTGAATTTTACGTTCACTTGCATCTCCAAGAACACGCTTGACCATCTTTAAAGTACATGGCTTGATTAAGGTTTCACCAATTGTGTGGGGCTTCTTTTGCTTCGTTATTTCGAGGGCAACCTCGTATGATGCCTCAACTACACTTGAGGCCTGTTGTTGGAAAGCACCAGTCGCATCCAATTTCTGTTTTTCCCAAACTACTTTCGTGGCGCCTGAAGAAATCGGGGTCTTTCTCAGCATACTGTGGATGGATGGTCAGCAAATGATGCTTCAACTTACTAGGCCTCATAGAATCGTTCCCCAGCACTTTGAAGCACAGTACACACTGAGGTTTCTCGATGCCATCAGCGAGGATTGATGTAAATCCGTAGTTAATGTACTCTTCACTGTACTTCCGCTTCTTACTAACACTAGTAGCCATCGCAAATCTACGGAAAATAAAGAAGACAGAACATCAGAACAAACATTAAGTGATAAGACAAAAGAATGATAATGAAGGACAGATAAATAGGACAAGTGATAAAATGACAAACACACAAATATCCACATACATAACACATCCATGGACTCACAAATTAAGAACACACACAGTCATACACAAACATACACACAGAGAGAGTAAAGATGATAAACATTCACACTCAAGCTAGCAAGCTGAAATGTACTTTCTACAGCAAGAACACGCCTCCTTTGACAAGCACTGCCCCAATTGAAATAATAAGAATAGCGAGTCACATCAATATTAGCACTAAAAAAAAAAAAGCAGGAATACCTAAGTAGGGAATGAGCATGAAAAACAATGATACCGAAAAATAAGAAATATTTCACACACGAAAAACAGCGACCGCATTTATAATTGTCGAACAAAATAAGTAACACAGTATATGGTTCAGAATCAATTATACCCACATGTTTACGTGATGATATCCCAGGCCACACTGAGATCATTCGATCGCCTCTCTCCCTCTGTCTCCCGGTGACTCACCCTCACTCACCGCCCGTGTCTCTCACCCGTCTCATACGCGTTCGTTCTCCTCCGCGTTTTCTATCACACCTACACTGCACAAACAATTACAATTTCGCACACATACATACATACACACGTACACACACATTCGTAACAATATTATGTAACAAAATGTTATTGTCAACTTAATGATTAATCAATTAATTATTAAAACAAGAACATTTTCTTTGCCAGGACAGTGATGCAAGTTTTTTTTTAATTCAGATTCCTAACATTATTTAGAAATGTATAATTTGCAACAGCCCAACCATGTGCCGCCCAGGGTTGATGAGTAACCACTGGTCTATAAGCTTAAAGTACAGTGAGGTCAGTTATCTCAGACACATGTATAGTACATAACGGTACATGTAATACACACACATTAGCCATATAGACGCATACATATAAAGATGTCTGATTGCACCTAACAGTCTCCCGAACATGCACATAATGCAGTGCACTTGAGTGCAGCCTTGGTGCACTTGCAGCGGCCGGTACATCCCTTCTTGCAGTCGCCGTGGATCAGTTCGTGGCAAGATTTTGATGCCTCTGGCAGTGTCGTCCAAAGAGGCTGCCACCCAGAGGCCTCCTTTGTCCAGCCCCAGTCAGATGGGATTGTTAACTCTGGATTCAGACCAGAGTTTTGGTTCCAGCAGTTGCCCTGGAGAGATGCACGCTTGATGTGCTGCTGGAGTGCTGCCTGCGTTGGGGGAATGTTTTCTAAGAGCCCTAGACTTGTGTGCGAAGAGCTGTTTCCTAGCATCGTTCACTTCCATGGTGTCACTGGTGCGGTCATACATCAGCACAACGAAGCGCTCCAGCAGTGACATTGACTCCTCACTCACATCACTTGGCATGCTTAAAAGTTCTTCAAAGGCATCAGTCACCTGTGGGAACACTTTCCAAGTCTCCAGGCAGTCTTCTTCCCTCTGCCAGCGAAAGAAGACACAGTGTCGCACCCTGTGAGGGCATGGAAGAGTGGGAGAGTAGCACATTGTCTTGGGTTCAATGGCGGCAGCCAGTTGGTGAACAGCTATGTACCGGAAGCTGGATCCAGTACCAAGAGCTATCCACAGCTCGTCAGGATTGATGTTGTTGAATAAGCCAGTACCACAACATCAGTATCCACAGTGCTTATGGCCACCTTTCTGATCCCTTCTGCACAGCATCTGCCACATGTAGAAGCAGGCGAGTGTCCGCCTCCTCGTGTGAACATGGGGCGAGGCTGGTCAAGTCGGACTCGGCAGGAGAGCACAGGACCTCAGTTCCACATGTTTGCATACATTTCCTTGCCATCTGCTATTGGAAGACGAATGGCCTCTCGTGACAGGAAACCAAAGAGCTCAGTCTTGTTTTGATCCACACGAAGGAAGTCCTTCCAGTTCTTGGGCATGACGGTAGAGGGATCCACTCTTTTTCCTGACGCCCTTGCCCCTCTTCTGTCTGTCGTGCCTTTCAGGCTGTCAGGTAGATATACATCCCAGACGAGGTCGAGTGTGTTGACCTTTCGAGTTGAGTGGAGATGTAAGGTGCAAAGACTGTGTTCACATACTCTTCAAAGGTCTTTGCTGTTACAGGATTGAGCATTTGAACAATAGCTGCTTCGTCAAGGATTGTGCATCAACCCCAGGTGCGCTTGTGGTTTCGGGTTGGTCTGATTTCAGGCAGTGTAGTAGATCTGCTTTGACTCCAAGGCGCAGTTTTCCTCCTGTGATAATGCTGGTGGGGCTGCCTGGTTCTCGTGGCAGAAAGAACTGGTCCAGATCCCCATCACGTGATTGGCAGGCATATACAGCCTCGAGAAGAGACTACAGTCACTCTTCACTGCGGCGAGTTGGATCTGCTGCTTTGACTGCGTCTTGGTCTGTGGCCGACTGAAGAGTGGCAACTTGTTTCTTGGGCAGTGTTTCTGTAACTGGTTCGTGCATAGTTCCAGTCTTTCTTCAACAAACTTTGTGTACTGCTCCTCACCAAGGGACTCAATCTTCCTCACAGTTTCTGCCACTGGGGTGTCCATGATGTCTCTCTTGTCAAGGACCAGTAGATCTTGAGTGTTCTCTAGGAAGGGATTCCTCATCTCTTCAAACACTGCTATAAGTTGCTCTGACATCCTTCATAAAGGCTGCTTGCACTCCAGGTTTCTGGTCATGGTGAAGATGCCCAGTGTCATGAGCACCGCCATGTCCTCTTTGTCGCCTGCTCTCAAACTCTGCAGTGATCTAGTGGCTATTCTGGCCCTGCCACCATTCAGCGTCTGAGTGCCCCAGGTTTTTTGTCAATTTCCTTTGTAGCTGCTTCGTGCAAGTCTGCAGTGCCAGCTGGCTTATTGCAGAAGAAACAGATAGGCTCGGTTGACTGTGGAAGCCTGTGGGCAGCTGCTGATCGTGTGTGCACGGTTGGAGTACCGGTATTAGATTGCTGTCCTGAAGCTGATTCTGCTCTGCTCTGCTGGTCAAACATTTTTTTGTTAAAAACCTTAAACGACATTTCTTGTGCCACTGAGCACTTGTGTGTCCTCAGGTAGCTTCTACGCCATCGCCATCATCCAGTCTGTTCACGTTGAGTTCCATTGGCATGTGCCGAAGTCCCTTGAGCTTGAGGAGGTCTTCTGTCAATGATGCATAGCCACTACCACTCGATTTCATGGTGATCTTAGTGGGCACTGCAAAGGTTCATCTGTCTCTGCTTGGCAAGATACAAAGCTCCCTGTTAGTTCTTGGGGATGGTCTTGATTGCTTGGACGTAGAGGGCTGGGCTGGGTCTATGAGGATATGACGCTTTGCCATAGTGACGATCAGGTCTGGGATGCTTGTATCTTGGCTTCGATCATCAGGCAGGGAAACCTGCAACACACAAGTACAACAATTGTGTTAGTACCAGCCACCACAGTTTACATTGATTGGCATCAATATTTGATATGTTGAGGTAATTGACCTCTCACTGTCCTCAGAGGTCAAAGCTAGACACCTGTAAATAATTACCAACGCTGTGTGGAATATGTAGACACTTTTATTGGAACACAAATGCATGGTTTGTACATCATAAACATGTTTACCATTAACCAATGACGCCAAACATCAATATTTTGATACTTTGAGGTCATTGACCTCTCACGGTCCCAGAGGTCAAATCTGCCTTACCTCCCGATCTGAAAATGAGCTTATGGCATGTACTAACACTGGTAGAAATTTCATGCTTAAGTCATAATTTGTACAATTCTTATGATATGAGAGATTATCAGCTGTACTACTATATATATGATCTGCGCTCTACCAGAGGCGAATTTTGGTGAGGAATCCGTAAGAAGCCGGCTTCTGCAGCTTGCGTTTTCTGTTTGTTTACTCGAGGCACTTTTGAAAGCCGGCTTTTTACGGTTGCCTAGCTGGGACCAAGCCATAAGAAGCCGGAGGAAGCGGCCCTGGGCCCGCTTCTCACGGCTTCTCTCGGCTTCATACGTCACGATACGTGACGTCAGAGAAAACAACACGTGGCGGTGTTGCGCGAAATCTTATCAGTGCAAAATCCTGTAGACCCCTCCATTCATCTATCGTATTTCACTATTTTACAGCTTAAGCTGCCCCGATACACGTTACAGGCAACATCGAGTCACTAGCTTCCCATGAGAACACTTACAAGTAATAATAGTTGATAAAATATAGATGATAAAAATCATACTCCTGACTGTTTTTGACGTGGATAATTAGCTTTTGAGTAATTATTATTACTTGTAAGTGTTCTCATGGAAGCTAGTGACTCAATGTTGCCTGTATACATGTAGCAGGGCAGCAGTTAACCTGTAAAACCAGTGAAATAAGAGCGATGAATGGAGGTTTACAGAATTCGCGCCTTGACAATATTCGCAAACAGCGGGACAGGCGGAACTAGTATTGAGTGAATATCGTCGTAGAATAATGTAATTACAGATAACAGGACACAAATAAACATACAGATGTACATTCAAAAGCATGGACTTACCTTAAGACCACGTATAAGAATATACAAGGTACCGTAGATAACACTATATAGTCGCCAGTCAATTGCCACTGCACTAATGTCGCCAGGCACAATATATTACGAATTTTAGCATCCCTACAGACTTTTATGTGCCACTGAAGACATGTAGTGTGATGTACATAATATAAACTACTGTGGATGCGTCTTCAGTGGCACATACAAATCAGTAGTGATGCTAAAATTCGTAATATATTGGGCCTGGCGACATTAGTGCAGTGGCAAGTGATTGGCGACTATAGTGTTATCTACGGTAGAGCAGCTGATAGGTAGCTATATACTGTGGAAATGACTAGAATTGCGTTTGATTCAGTATGTTTATGAGAGAAGATGTGGTTGGATATGAGTTGAAGATGACAATTCGTCATTGTGTGCACATTCAACTTTTTTTGGCATTAAATCAATCAATCAATCATCATTGTGTGGTTGTTTTGTTTACAGCTATCAGCTGTGATTGCCGAGCGGGCGAGCCCCGACAAGAAGCTGGCAACTGTCAGCCGTTCTGGCGAGGCACGCAAGCGAGAGAGAAGCCGGCAAGAAGCCGGCTTCTTACGGCTTCCTCACCAAAATTCGCCTCATAAGAATGCTGACATAGGGTTGCGTTGCCAGATAATTAATTTTCAAATAGATCAGCTTACTGAGCACTTGCCCACAATTTATTTATTTATTTATTTATTATTATTTTTTTATTTTTTTACATCTGTGCCTATAGCGCCTTTAGGCAGTGGTGACCCAGGGCTCGGATGGTAGGCTCTGGAGGTTCACTTGAGGGCTCTGATGGTTGGTCCTCGCCCGTGGTGGCGCAGGCAGGATTCTTATAGTGACGCCTGTGATTAGAGGCTCATGCCGCCCCCCTGTGTCCTCCGATGCACTCGCAATCGAGGGTAGAGTTGATGGGCAGGACATGTGGGTGTTCTTAGGCCACTCGACGGTGCAGAAAGGTTTTGGTTTTCTTCGGGAATCGAACTCGGGTCACCGAGAACGCCAGTCGGGGACGCTAACCACCCCGCCACCGCCTCCTCAAATGACGCAGATAGCGTTATTAATCGATTTTAGGCGAATATGTTTCTGCCGCGGAGGGCTGAATGACGCGTTTCGCTTCATAGGTGTTCCAGACATCACTTCTCGAATGACGCGAAACGCGTCATACAATGCGAGGGGGTTAAGATTCTCCGTAATGATGTTTTCCATATATTATCTGGCCTTGGTCCTCTGAAGCCTTACGATCCTGACGGTCTCCCTCATTTTGTTTTCCAAAACTGTGCTTCTTTGCTTGCACCCTGCCTGATCAAACTTTTCCGTCTTTATCGACCTACTTCCATCTTTCCTTTTTGCTGGAAATTTGCTCACATTCAACGTATTCCTTAGAACCGCCAACGGTGACCGTTGTCATCCATCAAACTACTAACTACTGTCCTATAGCTTTGAAATCTTGCTTTTCTTAAGCTTTTGAATATCTTCTTAATAAGAAGTTTCTTAAACATATATCAACTCACGATGACCTTTCTGATCGCAATACAGTTTCCGTTAAAAGCGATCTACGGGCGATCTTTTAGCTTTAATTGCTGAATCTTTGTCATTCACTTTTAGGGGTTTTGCTGAAGCTTTTGCTGTTGCCCTTGACGTATTAAAAACTTTTGATAGAGTCTGGCACAAATCTTTGATTTCCAAACTCTTTCGTGTTTTATCCTTTCCCCTGCACCTTCACCTCAAGTTTCCATTCAAACCGGTCTGTTGTAGCTGTTGTTAGCGGCTGTTATTTTTTTATCCTAAGTTTATCAATAGCGGTGTTCCTCAGGGTTCTGTCATAATACCCACAGTTATATTATTCATTAATGATATTCTAAGTCTAACTAAGTCTCCTATCTACTTTTATGCTGATTACTCTACATATGACAATGACCTGACTTTTTTCATCGTTGTTCAGTAGACGTCCAACTCTGCAAGAATTATGTTATTCACGGAGGGAAGAGCACTTAACTTCTTATCTTACTTTAATTTCTGAATGGAGTAAGGCAAACCTTGTTTTGTTCAATGCCTCAAAAACCCAATTTCTTCACTTATCTACTCGACATAACATTCCAGACAATTATCTTCTCTTCTTCAATAGCGCTCAACTGTCTCCCTATTATATAAAGAACATTATTGGCATATCCTATATAATACTAAAAATCTGAAATGGAAATTTCCCATTTGCATCGCATGCTAAATTGGCTTAGAACATAAGAAGAAAAAAAAATTCTTCTTGGCTTCTAAGAAGTTAGGTGTCTTGTGGCGTTTAGGTCCATATTTTCTCCTTCCAAACTGCCAGCTCTGTATAGGGGCCTTATCCGCACATGTATGGAGTATGTCTCTCATGTTTAGGGAAAATCCAGTCATACAGCTTTCCTAAACAGGGTAGAATCGAAAGTTTTTCGTCTTATCAACTCCCTTCTTTTGAGTTCCTTCCTTCAATCATTTCAACCATCAATCACCGGTACAATATTGGTTATGTTGCTATTTTTTACTGTTATTTAGCTCACTACTCTTCTGAACTTGCTAATTTCATGCATGCCCCCGTCTCGCGGCCTCGCTGCACAAGACTTTTTACTTAATCTCATCCGTATTATGTATATCTTCCTTATGCAAGAGTTAACCAGTATCTTAACTCTTTCATCCCTTTCACTTTTCACATCAAAAAGGACAGGCAAAGTGCAAAAGAAGACAAATAACAAAAATTCCTTTCGCTGCCGGTCCCCATAAAGATGAAGTAAGATAAAATAGAAAAGGGGTTGGATCAATGAGGGCGTTTGGGCTAAGGTAAAAAGTACTACATACCGCCAGAATTTTTATCTCCAAATTTGTTTTGTGGATCTCGGATATTGCTCATATACGAGTGGTTGTTCATAAAATTCTTATGTACATATTTTTTTTATTCATTTAAAGTTGGTTTCAGGCCTTATAATGAGGTAACAACATATTTTGTGAAGTTTTGTTGATGTGGCCATATACGTCAAGGGATGAATATTTATCGGTTTTTATACATGTGTATAAATATTTCTTGATCTATAGTTTCATTTCAATACTCCCAGTGGTCACCAGCAAAGGTATTAAAAGAAATAGAAGCCCAGAGTCTGAGCCCAGAGTCTGCCCAGACCAAGACCCAGACCGTTTTCTGTAATTTTTAACAGCAGATAAATCTGCTAATTTGACTTTACAGCTATATCTATGACTTTACGGTGGTGTGAGTTCATATAAGGAATAATATTAATAGAGTTCCTTAGTCGTGCGGATCGTTATTTATCCTATATATACATAGCCTATTCTTGCAATGGTTATAATGGTTGGTAATTGTGAAATATAAGCAGTTTTACGCGTATAATCTGTAAATGAAAATACATTAGGCATACATTAACTCCTATTTGTTTCTCAGATAGTGAATAGTTCCTGCATACATGAGTTAAGAGACGAAACATAACCTTCTGTGCCAAATTTGTTCCTTTGCGCCTGTAGCCTCTGTCGATGGGAACGTAATCTCTTTGACGAATATCTTGATTTGTTGTTTGCATACCTTTGCTGGTGACCACTGGGAGTATTCAAATAATAGTATAGATAAAGAAATATACATACACATGTGTAAAACCGATATATATTCATCCCTTGACGTATATGGCCACATCAACAAAACTTCACAAAATATGTTGTTACCTCATTATAAGGCACGAAACCAACTTCAAATGAATTATAAGAATATGTACATAAGAATGTTATGAACAACCACTCGTATATGAGCAATCTCCGAGATCCTCAAAAGAAATTAAGAAATATAAATTCTGGCGGTATGTAGTACTTTTTCCTTAGCCCAAACGCCCTCATTCAGCTTGGGAGTTGTTTTGACACTTATCTTTTGAACTGAAAAGAAGAGTCGTAGGTGGGAGTAAAAAAAAGAGTCATAAAATAGGGCATCTTACTTCTGGGGACTAACATGCACTAATTCATATGCAGTGTGGGATTCATGACCTAGAACGCCAGCGTCTGCAATTAATCCGTCACCTAAGCTATAACAATAATTGGATATTACTAACCAGGTGTTCTTTATTTTTTTCTAAACATTGTAGTCAGCGTCTATTTTTGTAGAGCCATATTAATTAATGCGAGGGGAGAGGTCTCAGGCAGAGGGGTGACGGCACCTCCACACGCAAGCTACCTGGTATCTGCACACTCACCTACTCCCGGAGGCTGTCTGAGCGAATACTTGTCACATTGTGTATATTTCCTCTTTTTGCTACTACTATAATTAAATTCGAAGTATTGAAACACATTTTTCGATTCAAGGGAAGGAATAAAGACGCCATTTAATACTTTGTAACTACGGATGTCACTCGTTTCATACACTGCATTAACTTCATGCTCTAAACCTTACTTAATCATCAGCCAAAGATAATAACGGTAGCATCGATGCACTGTGTCTGTTGGTGAAGAAATTAAACACACAGAGTTGATAGATCGGAGCGTGGGTGTTGTGTGAGATAGTATAGGGCAGTAATAATCGCGTGATTACGAGCCTTCTTCCTTCTGTGAACAGTAGCGGCGAAGGTCTTCCTGGAACCCTTCATGGTACAGGACCACCATATACTACGTACCGTTGAGGGGAGGGAACCAAATACTACTCATAAAACTTAAAGAACAATGACATAATTTACATACAGACGAGGCATTTTGTTTTAACAAAACATTTAATTGATACATTTATGCTGGATATGTTTTTTTCTCGAACAGAATCATATAAAAATTAATCCTACTGCAGCACAGTGATTTCAATCTTTGTCATCAATAATATCTTGATTGCATAAATAAACAAGTGGAAGAGTGCTGTCACTTGCGCTTTTATGATCCCCTGTCCGTGCAGTGGAGGGTCATTTGGCGAGAGTTCTCAGTAATAGACTGCTCTGACACCCCGGAAGAAATCGATCACTTAACTGAAAGTTTAGTGCTCTCTGTGTCAACCCTTGCAGCGTACCTAGGGTATGCAGCCATTGGCGACACACAGCAGTTCCTTTTTTAGTTTTTCAACATTGTGCTGCTCTCCTTCATAGCAATTGCTATCTCTCCTGGCAGGACCTCGTTCTTCTCCAGAAGTTCTCTACCTTCCTTCCGATCTCAATAAATAATATCAAATATATATATATATATATATATATATAATATATATATATATATATATATATATATATATATATATATACACACACATAAATATATATACACACACATATATATATACTAGCCTCAAAGCCGACCTCCGGGCGGATTTTTTGGCTAGCCCCTTTGCGGGGGGCAAATTGGTGGGCCTTCGGCCCCCCAACCTGTTTTTGGTTTTTTGGGTTCTTCGGCCCCCCAAAACAAGACCCCTCCTATTGGAGTTTATCGGGCCCCCTTTCCCAATTTCCCGAAATAAAGGGATGTAGAACTGTATGTATTAACCCCAAACCCTTTCCCACACACCCCCCAAACCCCTTTTTCACTTCACCCTTTCCCCCATCCCCCCTAAACCTTTCCCTAAACCCATTACCCCCATAAATCCCCCCCCCAATTAATCACCCATTCCCAAATCACCCAAAACCCATTCACTCCCCCCTTACCCATGACCCCCCCCCCCTAATCCCTCCCCAAATACCCATCCCCCCCAACCCCAAATCCCCATAAAAAAACCCATTCACTCCCCCCATCACCCCACACCCTTTACCCACCCCCCCCCCCCCCACCCATTTCCCTAAACCCTTTACCCATCACCCAAAACACCCAAGGTTTCCCCCCAATTTTCGCAACCCACATTTTTTTCACAATTCTCGCAAATTTTGGGGGGCTACAAAAAATATAAAAAATAAAAGTGATCGGATCATCTCATAAGTGGGTTTAAAAAAATGTGCTCCTGTCGAGCTGGTTCCAAAAATGGGCCATATGAAAGGGATTGTGGCCCCGGGGGGGCACCTATTTGCGGGGGGGGGGGGGCACACACACACAGACACACCCACAACGACCACTTTCCCCTTATATATATATATATATATAAAATATAATTAAATTATACATCCTTCCCTTGGGGGGGAAATAATAAAAAATAATAATATATAATAATATATAATTTTATATAAATTTTATAATATATTCAATCCTTTATTGTTTGAACTATAAATATATGTTATATATTATTAATGTAAAAATATATATAAAATCAAAAAATTTTTAGATATATAATTTAAAAATGACCAAAAAAATTATATATATTCTATAGAATATATATAAAATACCAATAATTTTAAATATAAGTATTATAAAAAATACTATAAAAAATAAATATATAAAAATATATATATATATATATAGTAAATTTTATAATACATATTTTAAAAATATATATATATATCTAAAATTATATATATATAAAAAGATATATATAATTATAAAACCCATTAAATAGATATATATATTATTTTAAAATTTTAAAAATATATTATTATAATATATATTATTATATATATATATATATATATTTTTATATATATATATTTTATACATTATTTATATCTTTTATGGTA
>JACEEZ010004745.1:475000-492500 GCA_016584305.1 Chionoecetes opilio | reverse complement strand
AAGAGGGCTGGGGTAAACCTCTGCAGGAAAAAACTTTCCCTCTCCAACCCCCCTTGCGGGGGCACCTTTTTTGGTTTTTCCCGGAGAGACCCACCCACCGCGGGCAAGTCCCCAGGGCAAAGGCCCCAGGGGATGGGGCCAAAAACATCACTAATTTTGAGCTTTCTGTTCTCAGCAACAAGGATCTCGGGCCAAAATGGGTTTCCTGTCACCTTTCAAGATACCCCCTTGGCATGGCCTTTTGGACCCCCCCCCCGGTGGCTTCTTTCTGATTTTAGTAAACCTTTCCCAGTTTCGTCTTGTAAATGGGGTTTTCATAAAAACTGTAAGTTGGCTTTATGGTTTTCCGGGCGCCTTCCTTTAAAAGGCCCTTGATATGCTCCTTTATTCTGTGGGCCCCTAAAAGGGGCTTTGGAAACTTCTGGGGGTGCTGTAGTCGCTTTTTGACAAACTGACAAGACCCTCCTTGCTCTGCGGGGGAAGGGGGTTTAAACCCAGGGGGTCCCCCATTAATCCATATTTAAAAAATATCACCATTAAACATTACAAAAAAAAAAACAAACACATTTACAGGGAAACCCAATTCTACTATGTTTGCCCCTTTCCCAAATAAAAATTTTCCCCCCAAAATACACAAAAAATAAACCAAATAGGGAAATAAAAACCCTAAATAGGGGGGAAATTTGAAAATACAGGGAATAACTTTTGTAGAAATAAATTAAAACAAAAAGTTTTGAATATTTTTTAAATTTCCCCCATTTTTAGGGATCTATTCCAGTTTTAGGGGGAAAATCCCAAAAATTTTTTTTTTAAGGGTAAAACCAAAATATGGGGAAAATTTTAAAAAAATACCTAAGAAAAACTCGGGGAGAGATTCAAATTCACAAGGTGTCCAAAGTTTCGCAACGGGGGATCATGTGATTGTTTTAAAAAGGGAAAATGGGGAAAAAACCCCGACGTCACGCAAAAATTTTTTTTTATGGGTAGCACCCCCATTGATCAAAAAATCGGGACTAAGCTACCAGTCCCGGGAAAGGCTATCATTTTTTTAAGGGTTTTTTACAGTCCCCTTTTTTATAAACTTTTTAAAGTACCATTCGTGTTTAGTCACCCCAGGGGGTCCCGATTTTGGGCCGGGTCAGGGGATTAAATATATATATATATATAATATATAATATATATATATATAGAATTTTAAATAAAATATATATACATATATTTTATAAACAAAAATATATTTAAAATATATATATATATATATATATATTATATATATTTTAAAATATAAGTTTTATAATATATATATAATATATTAAATATATGGATAAAGTTTTTAAAAACCCCGCGTATGAACAATTTGATTTTTTTACTGGAACGTTTTGGGCTACAGTCCCTTAACCCACATCAGACCTAAAACATAAGTAATTCTTTAAAAATTTTAAAAATTTTTTCATTTTTCTTTTATTTAAAATTTCCCACTCATACCACGCGGGTTCGAAATCTTTTTTAGGGAGAGGCGGGCTACTCCGGGGGGAAAAAAATGTGCATAAAAAAAATATATAGAAATAATATTAAGGATATAAAAAGGAAAAAAAAAAATAAATAAAAAATAAAAAAAAAAAAAATTTTTAAAAATAATAAATTGTGAAATCAACAAAATAAAATAAAATTTTTAAAAAATAATAAAAAAAAAAATTTAAAAAAAAATAAAAAATTCCAAAAAATTCATATAAAAAATAAAAATTAAAAACCCTATAAAAATTTATATGAGAAAGATATAATATAATATAAAAAAAAAAAATAAAATAAAGGAAAAAATAATTTTATATATAGTATTTAATAATATAAAATATATATTTATATATTATTTAAAACATAATTTTAATAATATATTTATTACAATAAAATATTTTATATATTATATATATTATTATTATACAATAATATAAAAATTTAAAAAAAATTTTATATATATATATATATATAATATATATATATATATATATAATATTTTAATATATATAGATATAGATATATATATATATATATATAATATATATATTATATATATATAATATATTAAAAATATATATATATATATATTATATATAAATATATATATATATATATATGCCTATATAAATATATGTATAAATATATGTATATAAAATATAATATATATATATATATATATATATATATACATATATATATATATATAATATATATATATATATATATATTCTCTCTTAAGCAAACGATGTTGAAAGCAGTCAGCCTCAGCCAGCCAGCCAGTCAGCAGTCTTATAAGCTGGAGACTCCTGCTACACAGATCAGAATCCAGCCTTGCCTGAAGAGGGAACGAGTTAGTTCCGAAACGTTGCAATCAATATAGTCTGGGATTCACGGGCTCAAAAGCTCAATAAAATAGGTTGAACCTGACATGGCATGCTATACTTTTTCTTTGTGTTTTTTCTATTGATTTGGACATTAAGGTCTGTGGAATGAGAGGTCTGCCCCTGGCGGAAACTTTGCAGAAAAAATTGTGCCTATTCTTGTATATGCGGGTTTGTTTTTTTATCGAAAAATTGAACAGTTTTTTTTCCATAAAAATCCTCAGTGGATTGTGTATGCTGTCAATAAATGCAACCCAAATTTCACTGACCACTTGTTTTTCACAATATTAAGTTGAGAAAAACACTTACTTAACTGTTCACAAAGATTTATAATCATTTTAAAGCAAGAGCGCCCCCTATTTCTTTTTTTTCATTATTTTCATTTATCTTTCATTAGAAAGCAACTATTCCCTGAGTTATACATCATCCAATGTAGCATTGCTCTCAGCAATATTTTAGCTACTCCAATAGAAATATAGTGAAAATAAAACACAAAAACAATGGATCAGTGGTGACTTTATTACCCTTAACTCAAAATTCCGAGAGACATCCGCATATCTAATTATACGTTATATATATATATATTATATATAAAATATATTTTAATATATATATATAATATTATAATATATTTATATATTATATATATATAAAATAATAATATATATTATATAGCAAATGGAATTTATATTTTACTAAAAAACAAATTTTGCAACATACTGAAATCAACATTCAACTGAACAAATAACTTAGGGTTTTATAATGTTAGATATCCGGTCTTTTTTTGTGAGTTAATCCTTGTACATTTGTTGGCGCCCCGGGGGCAGGACATACGATGACACACATCAGCTGGTTAGCCAGGAGCATCCCCGGGGACACATGCTTTTTTTTAAGAGACATATTGGGGCGTTAAAAATTCTGCAGGTTTTTTTCCTCCCTTTGCACATGGTTCCATCAATTTACCCTTCCAAGCCTCTGCCCAAGTCAGTGGCAGCAGGGTAGGTTGGGTGAATAAGTGTGCTCTCTTGATATAATTAACTGATGCAGGGCTTGGCGAAGGTGCAAATGGAAAGGGATCTTCGTAGGTGGAAGAATCGAATGCGCCTTTGATGTTACCAAAGAGTGGTCGCAGCGATCCAAATTACCCCAAAATCACTCTTTTTATACAGCGACACCTGTACGCCCTAGCTGCTGTAAAAATCTTCTGAAAACCAGGCTTTTTTCAGATCCCGTAAGGGACACGGGCCAAATCGTCAGATGATCAACAGCATTTTGTACGCGCCTTTTCCCTCTTTGTAGAAATAGCTCCTGGCACATCCCGTCGTATGTAGGGGCTGAGGAGTATGGAATTAGATTTGGGCCCCGGGTTTTATAATAAGGGTATGGGATTTTCCCCTAAGGGTTTGACATAACATAAAGTTTTCCCCTAAACTTAGTTTGGAGCAAATTTCCGCCATAGTATGGCGGAAAAAAAGCGTTCCTGTGACCAACTTCCTCTAAAAGTAGCATTTACATTACCCTAAAAGTCCTTAAACTGAAAATTTCCTTTTGAAATCAGTAAAATTGAAGAAAAATTTTGTGAGAACCCTTTCGAAATGAAAAAAAAGCAATATTAAAGGTTAATTCAAAATACTGTAAATAAGATCCCCTAGAAAAATTTACGGGGGAACGATGTAAACACTGTCCTTTTCCTCCCCTAAATTAGTTTTTTTTCCCCCAAGTAATGGTAAAAGGGGGCGGAAGGGAAAAACAACAGGGTAAACCACGTATACAAAGGGGAATGGGAAAAGCCAGGGGGGGATATGACCAGGCAGAACGGCAGATACATATGCTGGTAGAATACTGCCGATCTGTAGCTAGATACTGCCGATCTCGCCTGGTCATCATTCCCCTGGCTAGTTTTTTTCCCCCCTTTACTACATGGTTTAATTTTTGGTATCCTTCCGTCCCCCTTCCGCCATGCTTTTTGGAAATATATGTTATTTGGTAAATTTTAGCGTTTGCCCATACTCTCCCCCGCCCCAAAAAAGTTTGGGGCCCTTTTTGGGAATGGGGGGTTTTTGAGGGGGGGGAAACTAAATAATGCGTCAAAAACACGTATTTTTAGAGTTGTGTAGGAGTAAAAATTACCTATATCTGGGGTAATTTTCCTAGATAGGGGAAAAATTTACCAAACCCTTCAAGCTCCGAGATTACGGGGCCCCCCTCGTAATCTAACCTAACCTAAGCAAATTAAACCTAACCTCCTGCGGGGGGATCTCCCCCCCCTTGACCCCCGATAATCTATCCTAACAGCGAAATCACCCGAAAAACCACCTAACTTAGGTAATCACCCGAAAATCAACCAACCTAAGGGGGCCCCCGACCCCCCCGGAACCAAATTTTGTTTTATTTTACTTCTTAATGGGGGGTGGGGGAGGGTGGGTGGACCGATAATCCGTCATTTGTTTTTGGGGGACGTCACAGGTCCAATTTTTCGACTGAAGAAATTCGTAAAATTTCCTTCTGGGGATTTTTACGCCACTACCTAATCAAATATGGGGTTTTCAACGCACATTTTTCCCCCACCCAAAATTCCCGAAATTTCCCCCCGGGGGCCCAAAAAACTTTTTTAGAGGGGCGATTCAACCCCTACAATAATACCTGTTTTTTTATGGGAGGAGAAAGAAAAAAAGTGTTTACGGCATCTCACTCTTTTTCCTCTTGTGACCTGCACGCCCTCTGTTTTTCTTCCTTGCCGGGGACCTTTCCTAATTTGTTTGGAAATTTAACCTTGGAGTTAAGGTTGGTTAATCTAAGGTGGGGGAAGGGGAAACAAAGGGGAGACAAAAAAGCAAAAAAGTTTTTACAAAAAAGAACTCCAAAAGTAAATGATTTCGACAGAAACCCTTTAATTTTTTAAACCTTAATAACCAAAAAAAATAAATTTTGTGAGGTAATTTGGTCCAAAAGGAAAAAAAACCTTTTTTTCCAAAGTTTAACCTTTTTTGGTTTTTCCGGAAGTAATCTCCACTACGTGCTGAAGCTAAAATGATGCCCCCCAGAGATAGATATGATGCGTAGGAAAAACAAATCTTCCCCTTAATTTCTGCCAAAAACAAGAGCAAAATTTTTATTAAAACATCAATACAAAATAAAAAATAATAACCCCAAAAAAAGTTCAAAAAAACAAGAAAAAACCCTTTATTCATCCTTTTCCAAACATTTAAAGTGGGAACATCGTCAAAATTTTTCCCTTTGGGGGGGAGAATTCCATTGTTGTCTCGCAAGAATTTGGGGATACGGAGTATTACCCTGGACGGCCTTTAGCAAGCATTTTTTTGTCCCTCCAGCTGCTCATGGGCATCATGCAGAGCTGCCTGCTCAGTGCTGCTGCATCTTGCCAGTGGCGGGAAAACAATCAAATGTTTTTTTATAATTTTCATTCCCGTGTCAGGTATGGGTTTTTTTTTATTTTCTCTGGAGGAAAAGCATTTCGAGAGTGACAAAACAAATTTTTCAGGTTCAGCCGATACCTCTTTCAAGTTCTTCGTCATTCATTAGCCAGAACGTCCCTTCTGGCACAAAAGGGCCCGGCGAGTTGGTGTGGGGGAAGGTTTTTTGCTGCCATTTTGACGGCTTATGTCAACATAAGGATCCTTATGGGGCCTCCCGGGGCGTATGGGCAACTTTATGGGAAAAAACGAGCACTTTTTGGGAATTTTCGGTGATTTATGGGGAACTTCCATTTTTTCGCTTATGGGAAGCCCTAAAAACATTATAAAAACGGGCCCTAGTTTAAAAACTATACTTACAGCCAGGGTTTCGGCAATTGCATGAGAAATGGTAAATCCTCTTTTTCACCCACAGCTCCCCAGGCCAGTCAGGGTGTGAGGTTATGACTCAATATCACGTCTGTGTTGGTAGCCCGGACAACAGATTGACAGGCTTCTGCCCCCCGGGAATCGGTGAACCCGAAGAAAAACCGGGTGTTTAGGAAATTTTTTGACGCGCTAGGCATACTGGTGTCCTGTATGAAAAGAGTGACTTTGGTGGGGAATTGGTCGCTGGAGCCCCTCCTTTTTGTAAAATAAGGGGCATTCGATGTCCCACCTACCAAAATCCTTCCGTTGCACCTTCGCCCGGGCCCCTAGTTAATTTACAAAGAGAGCACACATTTTCAGCCAACCCACCCCGTGCCCCTGATTAGGCGAGAGCTTGTAAAGGTAAATTGATGGGAACCATTGCTGAAGGGGCAAAAACCCGAGAATTTAAACGCACCATATTTGTCTCTTCAAAAAAAAATGGTGCCCCCGGGGTGCTCCTTGCTAGAGCCGCGTGAAGTGTGTCACGTATGTCTCTGCACCGGCGACGCCAACAAGTACAAGGATTGAACTCACAAAAAAAGACCGTGATATGCATTTCCATTATAAACCATAAGTTATTTGTTCGTTGAAAGTTTTATTTCATGGATGTTTTCAAAATTTGTTTTTTTTTAGTAAATAAAAACTTCCATTTGCTATATATAATAATATATATATATATATAAGTTTTATAAATTTTATATATATATATAATATATATATTATATAATTTTAAAATTTTATATATATATATATATAATATATATATATAAGTAATATAAAATATATAAAATATATATTAATTTAAATTTTATATATATAATATATATATAATCATATATATTTAATATAAAATATATTTAAATACAGTATAATTATGATATTCGGTGTCCCTCGAATTTGAGTTTTAAAGGGGAAAAAAAGTCCCCCACTGTCCAATTTTGTGTTTTTTTTTTCACATATTTCTTTGGGGAGCTAAATATTTTCTGAAGCAGCTACATTGGTGAGTCATAACTCAGGGAAAAGTTGCTTTTTAATGAAAGATAAATGAAAATATGAAAAAAAAGAAAATAGGGGGCGCCTTTGCGGGGTAAATGATTATAAATCATTGTGAACAGTTAAGTAAGTGTATTTCTTAACTTAATATTGTGAACACAAGTGGTCAGTGAAACTTGGTTGCATTTATTGACAGCATACACAATCCACTGAGGATTTTATGGAAAAAAAACTGTTCACATTTTTCGATAAAAAAACAAAGCCCGCATATACAAGAATAGGCACAATTTTTTTCTGCAATGTTTCCGCCAGAGCAGACCTCTCATTCCACAGACCTTAATGTCCAAATCAATAGTAAAAACACAAAGAAAAAGTATAGCATGCCATGTCAGGTTTTCTCAAAATTTTGGTGACTGGATCCCTGACTAATAGGAGAACTTCTGAATCATTTAACAGAAGAAAATAAAAAACTTGTACGAGTAATAGAAAATGTACATAAAAAACTTAATAAAAGAGAATGTTCGACTGCTTTCAACATCGTTTGCTTAAGAGAAAATATCCTGCCTGGCTACACCATATATATATATATTATATATATATAGAGATTATATATATATATATATATAATATATATATATATATATATATATTATATATATATATATATATATATATATATATATATATAGTAGGCTATATATAATATACTATATATATATATCTAATATAGTATATATATATATATATATAATACTATATGTATGTATATATATATATATATATATATAGATATATATATAATATATATATAATATAATAGATATATATAATTATATAATAATATATATATATATATTATATATATATATAATATATATATATGATATATATATATATATTATACTATATATATATTATATATATAATAATTACATCTAGTATATATAAATATATCTATAAAATGTATATAGCCTATATATAAATATATATATATAAATATCTATAATAATATAAGCGAAAGTGTGTCTGTCTGTCTGTCTGTCTGTCTGTCTGTCTGTCTGTCCGCGATAGGTGCCGCCCCCCGTGGCGGAATCCCATCATATGTCACAGTTTTGGAACCAGCTCGACCAGGGGAAGGTTTGTAAGCCCACTTATGAGATGATCCGATCATTTTTTTTATTTTTTTAAGCAGCCTATTAGCGAGAATTGTGAAAAAAAAAAAATGTGGGTTGCGAGAATTGGAGAGAACTGAAACTCGAGAAATGCCAGTGGTCGCTGGCAGTTTTAACTCAAAGGTTTGTCTACTGTGTTTTCCCTCCGCGACTAATATTTTCATAAATCAATTTCGCGATAAATATTGATGCACCGCATCTGAATACTAAAAAAGAACGTTCTTCTGTTGTTCTAGTAAGTGTATGCATGACATGCATTACGATTGAACGTTCTAAGATAGCAATTTAATGCAAATTACTCGCCTCGAGTAGCAAAGCTTAATATATTTTTTACATGTATATTGTGGCATGTAAAATTTGGGCGATGTGCACACTGTTTTTACACACAAGGGAGAGAGTGACAGTGCTGGCGTCTGTGGCAAACGCTTGTTCAAAATACAATAAGCAATGCTTGGAAAAAACGATAGAAGTAAAGCCTGCCGAAAATCGGCTTGATATGCGTGCGACAATGTTGGTGTGTTATATGTGTGGAGAGCGACACGCCGCGCAGGCGGGGGAGGTGTGGTGGGGGGAGATGTGGCGGGGGAGGGAGATTGAATTTCACAAAAACCACTGGAACTATTGTCACGCGAGTTGCCCCCAGACTCATTGCTACACTTCCAGGCTTCTATCTGATGATAACAATAATAACAGGAACATATGACTGCCTAGGTTGTATTAGATAACTTCTAAAACATACGTTATTGACTGGATAATCATCATAGAGTAACATTTACCTTCGCGAGAGGGGCGTTGGGGTGTTGTGGGACGGAGGGGGGTTTATGGGGGCCTCCTCAACCCTAGAATAACCTACTTGGTTATTTGGTTGTTAATTTAAATACATGTTTTACAGAATCAGGCTTCTATACAATATAAATTATAGAACGGGAAAATGCACGTTCTTAAAAAATTATACTTTTGTGTTTGAAGTGCAGGGAATAAAAATAAGCCCATATTTTTCTTTCAAGTTGACCAACCTTTCACCAAATTGTGAGTTAGAAACTTTGCAGCGACCACGCATTTCGGAAAGTTGCAGTTCTCCTCTATTGAGGAAAACCTTGAGTAGGGTGACGGGTAATGGGTGATTTGTGAATGGGTGAGGTGATGGGTAATTTTTTGCTGTGGGGGTGATGGGTGTGAGTGAATGGGTGGGGGTGATGGGTTGGGTGGTGATGGGTGACGGAGTGAGGGAGATAAAATTAGATGGGGGGTGATGGGTATAATGGGTTGTGTGAATGGGTGTGTGGGTGATGGGTTAATAGGTTGACTGTGAATGGGGTGGGGGGTGCATGGTGTGGTATGGGTCGTGAGTGGAATTGGGTGGGGGGAGATAATACATACATTTCTACATCCATGATTTCCAGGAAAGTTAGAAGGGGCTATCTGGAGAGAGTCTTGTGTTTGGTGGGCCTTCGGCCCACCAAACCACGGTGTTGGGGGCCATAGGGGCCCACCAATTAGCTATGTATAATGGGTGCTGCGTGTGGGGAATGGGTGGGGAGTGATGGGACAACAGCAGCATGTGATTGAATGGGTTGGGGGTGATGGGAATGGGTTGGCCGTTAATAATACATTTTACATCCATGATTTCAGGAAAGCAGATAGGGGCTATCTGGAGCGTCTGGTTTGTGGGACGAAAGAGGCGCCACCAAAACCACAGGGTTGGGCCGAAGGCTACATCAAATAGCCCTGTCCGCAGGAGACTAGCCAAAAAGGCTCGCCCGGAGGGACCGGCTTTTGTGGCTAGTATATCTATATAATAATATAACGCGAAAGTTTGATGGTGTGTGTTCTGTCTGTTCTCTGTCCAGCCGATGGGTGTTCCGTATCCCCCTGTGGCGGGAGAATCCAGTCATATTGGCACAGTTTTGGAACCAGCTCTCTACCCAGGGAAGGTTTTAAGCCCACTTTATGAGAGGAGCACGATCACGTTTTTTATGTTTTTTTTCTCATTTTTGAGCAGCCTAATTATTAGCAGAGACGTTGTGAAAAAAAATTATGGGTTGCGAGAATTTGAGGAAAACCTTGATGTATGTGGGGTGTGATGGAGTTATATGGTGTGATGTGATATGGGTGGGGTTGATGGATGAGATGGTGGGTGTGGGCGTGATGGCGCGTATTTCTGACGTGAATGGGTGGCGGGAGGGATCGGTGAGGGAATAGGTGTGTGGTGATGGGTAATGGCGTGAGTGATATGGGTGTGTGGTGATGGGTTAATGGTGGTGAGTGTAATGGGGAGGAGGTGTTGGTTGATTGGGTAAAGGGTGAGTGAAGGGGGTTGGGGGTGAAGGTGAATGGTGTTGCGGTTAATTAGACATTTCTACATCCATGATTTCAAGCGCAAAGTTTAGGAAGGGCTATCTGGAGAGTCGAGCTTTCGAGAGAGGTGAAAGCTATTGGAGTGTTGGTTTGATGGGCCTTCGGCCCACCAATAGCCACTCCGCCAGGAGCTAGCCAAAAAGTCCGCCCGGAGGCGCCTTTGGGCTAGTACATATTAGGGTACGCCGTATAACAAAAGTTCTTTTTTCTCAACTTTGGGCATGCCAATATTACCATGAAAAATGGAATTCTAAAGACGGATTTTATCTCCTTCCATTTTTCATCTTGAGCAGTTCTTACTATGCAAAATCGGCCCAGTTTGTTATTTTTTAATTGCCACCCTTATCGAAAATGCTTAAATGAGTACGCTAGTGTGTGTGCAATGTCACGCGGTTGGTCCTGTGTTATTGCATTTCATGCACAATATGAGTTCCAAAATGACTAGCGTGGTAAGCTCTTTCTGATCAGTTGGTTCATCAGGCACTACATCATAGGTTGTCACAACACGCGCCTACGATTGGCCTAGAACGTGTCCCCTCATGTCCTGCTTAGGACCTGAAGCCAGGGGCTGATATGGTCTGCCGGTGGTGGGCCCGAAGCCCGGATGAAAACCGTTCTGGCCTGCTTGCCCCACCACTGCCGCCGCAGCCTCCTCGTCACATGCCTTCACGACCCCTCTTTCGGTGTCTCTGAGGTGTGGGATAGAGTAGATCCGGAACTCGTACGGCTCTTGACCAGGAGCTCGTCTGGATCTCTCGATCCCCGGACATTCGTGAATACAGCACTCCGTGAATATGCCTCAGTGCCGTGTCCGGGCTCGTTTGCACCTGGCATCAGGCCCTATGCCAGTATCCCCACGGCTGTCTGCAAGCGGTGGTGACAAGTTCAGCTTGGGTGTTGGTGTGAGTGTGTGATGCAGTTCTTACACTGGTCGGCCCCATTATCTCGCCAGCCCTCAGCTTCAAAATCTGGGTGACGGGCGAACCAGCGGGTTCGTCCAACACTCTGATTCGCCATCAGCGAGCTTGAGGTAGGACACACATTTCATTCTGAAGTGTGCGGCTAACAATTGCTCCCTGTCGCAAGTAGAAGGGTCACAGGCTCTGTTGGACATCCTTGCGGCTGCGACCCATCACTCGAGCTGCGGATTATTTCGTGACGCACGAGTAGTGCTGCCTTGGGGCCGTCCTCTAGTCTTACAGTGGTGAACCTTGATGTCGATAGTTAGAGCTTGTTTGAATAATGTACACCTGCAGCCAAGTACCTTGAGCTAGCGTCTGATTTTTCCAGGGTGTTTTTCAGTTTTTGCCAAGTCACAGTCCATGCTTTTCTGGCCCACATGTACACGAGCGACCTGCGACTTTGGGCTGTCTGTGAGGATGCCAATCTGGGGCACGTGGAACACCTTGCCACATTGATCTCCTGCAGCCGGACGGGAGGAGAAGGAGGAGTAGAACACCCATCGCGTCACTGCCTGGAACCCACGTGCAGGTAGGGGAGTACACCTGCTGGTCAGTGGACAGTTTGACAGGATATCCTCCGGTATTCTTTCGTAGAGATTTGTCTTACACCGCCCCAGGGCACTCCTCTGAAAACTCATGCGGCTTTGTACTGCATCATCTCCAATTCACGCGGGACAGCATGGTGACTGCACAGGCGGGCACCCCGAGTGAAGACAGTGACAGATGAGTAGCGGTCCCCGTCGTAGGGGGGGTTCCGTCGATGCTGGTGATAAGGTGGCGAATCAGGGGCAGGGAACTCGTTTGTGCGCCAAACACAGCATGGCTACTACCCACGAAGACAGCTTGCCGCGGTCGACACCACAAGCACAAGCAATCTTTTTTTTCACCAAATGGCGCGTGAGTAACCACTCCTTCCACCCACGTCGTGTTAGGCCCTTAGTTGAGTAACCTTTGTGCTAGTCACAGATCAGTGATGTTATTTTTTAGATAGAGTTGTATGTAGAGTGTTGTCACCAGCAGATCATAGGAGCCATGAGCCACCAGTGAGACGCAAGGAGGCTTCCTTGTCACGCTGGCACCGGGGTCCTGTGGTACAAATTGCCAAAGGTTACCTCCAGATTGCCTCGCTCTATCCCACTGAAACATGCTCCTCCTGATCAACCCCTTGGGGTGCAGTTTACCATAGCTGTTGCGGCACCGATCGCCCTGGGTCTTGTCCGGACTCCTTCCCATCGTTAACCCAGTCCAACTAATATTTGGTTACCCTGAGTTAGCTTTCCCCCCTGCGGGTCAAAGGTTCCCCTGGCCGATTGCCATGGCATCCTGCCTGGCCCTCCTCAATTGTTTTAGGCACTCGCAGACCAGGTTACGAATTGTTGGGAGAGGTGCCCACGTTCCAGCGATAAAAGGTGCCTGGAGAAATCCAGAAGCCAAGGCAGCAGGCAAGAGCAGTGGCCCGGACGTTCGTAACCGGATGCTAGCCAGCGCCAGGTTCCGGGAGGGGCATTGTGTTTTGCTCTTCGTAGCAAGCTGGGGCCTACTGATGCTGTACCATACCACCAGGTACTGCATCACAAAGGGGGGGGGGGTGCCAGGGGACCCCAGCCTCTCGCTGAGGACAGTCGGTATACCAGTATGGCAGACCCTCCTGTTGCTCCTGTTCTTTCCTCCTGAGTGGCAGGGTGAAACGACTCCCCCGATCCCATCCTCAGAATTCCTGGTGATCTTCAGCCTGGCCCAGGGAACATCTGCTCCGCAGCTCAAGGTTCGACCTTTTTCATTCGTTTTCTGCTTCTGCTCTTCAGCTTAGCCTCTCTTCCAAACTGCTTTCTCTTTGCTGCTTTCACTGTCTAGCGTCTCATTCTTGGTCTACCCATGTCATCATCATGGCACTCTCCTCCCCAATTTGATCCTACTTGTAGGACAGCCACTCCAGGTCTAAAGTAGGGACGTTGCTGGCCAGGGGGCAGTACACTGCACGTGTGGCTCGCGCGTGGGCACAGCTGGGGGGGGTTGGATGGAGAGCAGTGGGGATTTTCCTTCGTCCTTGCAGAGGAAGATTCGTGGTGATGGGCAGGCCGTTATGTCAAAAACAGCCTGTCCATATTCTTCTCCACGAATTCCTTACTGCTTTAGTTGCTCTGTCTCTCACCACTTCACTAACCTTTTTTCCAAAAATATCTGTCCTTACTGGTCACGGAACGGTCAATAACAATAGATGGAGGGGTTGCACACTGGGCGTTTGAGTTTCTTACACTCGGGCAAGCACCCTGGGGGTCAGATCCTTCGCAATTGTTTTCTCCATTGGGTACACCCGCTTGTCAAACACCTCCCGGATGCCGCTGAGTTCTTGGAGAAGGATTCCCAGTCTATTCACGCCTGCGATACGTAGGCACCTCCACTCCTCAGCAACTCTCGTCACCGCCAACAAAGGCGGCCAACTGGGATCCAGAGCTCGTCTAGTGCGGGCCTTCGACCAACTTGGTTTACAAGGAGAAGCCATCCTGAAAAAGAAGGAGATCAAGAATTGATGATAGGTGTGCAAATGAAGCCGTCGTTACTTTCTTAGCGGGGGCTTAAGCTCATGTTTTGCATATAAAATAAAAAGGCCAGTTTTTGCCATAGCAAGAAGTGCTTAAAACCAAAACGTTGAATGGACAAACCACCCTTAAAATTCAATTTTACATAAGAAAAACACCCTGGCCAAATTCGAAATAATCTACATTTCACGTTTTCATGGGACCTACGGCGTACCCTGAATAGATAGATAGATAGAGAGAGAGAGAGAGATTTGGAAGAGAGAGAGAGAGAGAGAGAGAGAGAGAGAGAGAGAGAGAGAGAAGAGAGAGAGATGAGAGAGAGAGATGGGAAGATATGAGAGAGTAGAGTGATAGATGTATATAGAGAGATACATGGAGAGAGAGAGAAAGAAGAGAAGGGAGAGAGAGTAGAGAGAGGGGAGAAGATAGAGAGATTATAGGAATAGATAGAGAGAGAGATAGAGAGGAGAGATAGATATAGACGGGTAAGGATAGAGAGGGGAAATGTAGATAGAGATAGATAGACATATAATAATTAGATAGATATAGAGGATAGAATTATAGATGACAGTATGATAAGATATATGATATATATATAGAGATAATATATATATACAGATAAAATTAATAGATATAATGAGATATAGTATAGATTATATATGTATATATAGAGAGAGGAGAGGGAGGTGGGAGAGGAGAGGGGGAGAGGGGAGAGATACTGAGGGGGGGACGTCACGGAGAGAGGAGGGAGGAGCCGAGAGACGGAGGACCTGGAACGGATGTGAGGGGAGGAGAGAGAGAAGGATTGAAGAGGAAAGAGATCGAGAGGGGGGATGGAGAGAGGAGGCACGCGGAGTGGAGTAGGAGGATCGGGGAGAGAGAGAGGATGGAGAGGTGGGGAGAGAGAGAGCGAGGGAGACGGAGGAGGAAGCGGCGGAGGGTGTGAGGAGAACGGTGGAGAGCTGAAGGAGAGAGAGGGAAGATTGACGGGACGAGCTCTGAGAGCGGGATACCGCGAGGGAGGAGAGATCGAGAGAGAGATGAGGATGAGGTCTGGAGTGCAAAGGGGACTCGGATGAGTAGCGAGTGATTGGGACGGGGAACGACGGCCACTCACCCCGGAAGCAGCAAGAGGAGGGACGAGACGAACGAAACGAGAGAGGAGGGAGAGGGTTAATGAGAAGAGAGGTGCTGCGGAACTGAATTTGGGCCGAGGGAAGAAGTGAGGAGGGAAGGGAAGAGAAGGGGAGAGCAGAGGAGTGGGAGTGCGTAAAGGCCCGCTGGGAGGGTAGCCGAGCAACGGACTGCAAGGAGTGCCGGGGCCCAAGATAGAGCACTGAGAGGAGAAGGATGAGCAATGGCATGCTCGATGAGTGCCGCGGATGAGGGGGGTGGAGAGGGTGAGAGAGGAGAGGGGGAGAGGATTATTGAGTGGAGACGGCCGGAGAGGGGAGCGACTCAGAGAGTTAGATGGATGAGTATTGTGAGATCCGGAGAGCGAGAGAGGAGAGGGCAGGGACCACGTACAGACACGAGAAAACGTTATGCAGAGAGGGCTCGTGGACCGGAACAGACGGTACATTCTGCGTGGCGCTGAGGGGAGTAAGGTGAGGGGTTGACTGAGAGAGCGAGGCTTTGTGATGAGTGGCGAGAGAGGCTGGGGTCTGCGTGAGAAGGAGGGTGCCGACTTGACGGTAAGAGGAGGAGAGACACTGGGACAGGCGTGTTGGAGACTCAGAGAGAAGGAAGGGGAGGTGGAGAGAGATTGTGAGTGGAAGTGTATGTAGATGTCGAGAATAGGGTGAGGTCGAGGTGGTATGATTTAAAACCATATGAGGGGAGAGGAGGGGAGAGGTGAGTTGGAAGGGGGGAGGTTTGGTGAAGATGAGCGATGCAGAGAGAGACTGAGAGGATCGAGTTCGGGGAGAGATGTTGAGAGGTGAGAGAGAGATTGTACGAGAGGCTAGAAAGAGGAGACGAGAGAGAGAGATTGGGGAGAGGAGAGGAGAGAGGAGACAAACAATGCGACGCCGAGAGAGAGAGAGATTGGAGACGAGAACAGCAGAAAGAGAGAAAGAAAGAGTCGAGAGATGAGAGGTGTGGAGAGACACGAAACATCTAAGATTGGAAGTGAGAGAGATAAGAGGGGAGAGTGACGAGAGATGACGAGATGGATGAGACTCGGAGAGAGAGAGAGAGATACGTATATACAGAGCTGGGCACTAAATTACATGCATGTATTTAAATACTAAATACCATAAAACAATCCTTTGTATATTTTAAATTATCATTTGTAAATACATTTAAAACACACAAATTTTAAACATAGTCCGAAAACAAAAATGAATTTCCTTTGTGATTTCCTATAGAATTTTGGGTTTTCCTTAGGAATATTTCCTATCCATCAGGCCAAATATCCTATGAACATCAGGACATTCCTTGCCAATGGAAACACACTGGTTCACTGTGCAACATCAGGGTTGCCATGATAGTTGGGCGGGGTTATGGCCAAATTAACTGATTAAAAAAGTATTTAAAATTTTTATTGTATAGGTATTTAAAAACAATCGTACTTAAATTCTACATAACAAGTATTTTACAAAACTACTGTATTTAGATACATAGACAAACCAATGTATTTGATAACAATACACGTTCTAAATACAGAAATATACTTTAAATACGTTATTTAAATGTCAACAATTTGTACTTAAATAACAATTGACGATGCTAAATACTGGCCCATCTCTGCGATGTGTATAGATATATATATAGAACATTGTATATACGTAAGAGAGAACTAATGATATAATAATCATATAAATTATATTATAAAATTCAGATAGATATAGATATAAAGATTAGATATATATATTATATAATGTACATATGATATATATAATCATATTATATATATATTATAATATATATATATATATATATATATATATTATATATAATACTAGCCGCAAAGCCGCCCTCCAGGCGGATCCTTTTGGCTAGCTCTGCGGAGGGCTATTGGAGGGCCTTCGGACCACCACCTGTGTTGGTGGGCCGAAGGTCACAACCAAACACAGACACTCAGAATGGCCCTTCTAAGCTTTAATTGAAAATTCATGAATGTTGTAGAAATGTATGTATTAACGCCACCCTATGAACAATCACCCCACACACAAAAACAACAGTCAACTCACCCATGACCACAGCATACCACCCCAACCCATTCATCTCACC
>JACEEZ010004745.1:355000-470000 GCA_016584305.1 Chionoecetes opilio | reverse complement strand
GACAAAGATCCGGATCTTCAAGTCGCTTGTGATCCCTGTCTTACTCTATTAATGTGAGACATGAACACTAAATAGCGATTTGAAGAGACGAATCGATGCCTTTAGTAATAAGTGTCTTCGCAGAATCATGGGGTATCGCTGGGATGATTACGTATCAAATCAGCGATTGCACCGTGAGACTGAATCGAGGCTTATTACCTGCATAGTCCGTCAGCGCCAACTTATGAACTTATGAGCTATATGAAGATGTGGCACGCTACCCTGAAACCGATCCTTCCCATCGGGTTGTATCTGTAAAGCCCCTTTCACACATTCTAGAGTAGCAAGCCGAGTAGCGCCGAATCCCAAATTGGCGTCTACTCGTGGAGAAAAGGCGACACTGACACCCGACACTGTTTTATTGGTCGTTTCTCGTGTACCCAATCACGAATTAGTACGCGTTGGTACGACTTTGCTAAGAGTTTGTACGCATAGTTACGAGAGCTTATAGAGCAGCAGCCAGGGGCCTTCAGCCTAGATGAGAAGGATACCAATATTTGAGTATGTGGACATCTCAGGTGTAGCGTGGGATGTTTTGAAATGGCACACCAAGTGTGTATCTGGTATACAAATTTGGTATACAATTTGGTATACAAATTTGGTATACAATTGGGTATACAGTAGGCACACCAAGTGTGCCTACTGTATACCCACTGCTCAATCTCATTCTTTGTCGAGTTACTTGCATGGCACAATTACTAGTCTGGATATTTGCTACCAATTTTGTTTCATGGGCTATAATCACTTACACACAACATCAATTCAGTTTAACATCACATTGTAGCCTACGTATTTATATGTATTAGTCATGTGTAATGTTTGCATAGTTATGTCTATTCAGTTTTGAGTCGAATTTTTTTTTTGTTTTTTGACATGTTTTGCTGTTCAGTTTGGAGAATTTAGACATTTTAGTAATATTTTCACCCCTGGAGCCCAATGCAAATTAGCATTTGAAACTGCATCTGGTGTTCAAAAACATGTCCAGGACCCATATTTAAGGGCTTCTGGCGGCAGAGCTTCTGGCGAAGTTGGTTCCATTTGGTATCTTCAATGTTTGTGCTAGCCTAAATGAGTGGCGGATGTGTGGCGGATGTGGGCCTCATTTTAAGGGTTTCTTGCGGCACCAATGCAGATGAATATTTGTCTGGCATGAGTCATTTACTACTCTGGGGAATGTACTCATTCAATCTAAGTTGGTTCCATTCGGTATCTTCAATGTTTGTGCTAGCCTAGATGAGTGGCGGGGGTCGTGGGCCCCATTTTAAGGGCTTCTGGCGGCACCAATGCAGAGGAATATTTGTCTGGCATGGGTCATTTGGGGAATGCTACTCTGGGGAATGTACTAATTCATGTAAAAGCGGTTACGATCGGTATCTTCGATATCTATGCTAACTCGAAATTTTGGCCCTTTTTGGCCTTTCTGGCAGGGCCAAAACAGCGGGATATTTGTCTGGCATTGGTCATTTTACACTCTGGGGTATGTACTTGGCCATGTAAAGTTGTTTTTATGTGGTACCTCCAATATCTATACTAGCCCGAAAAAGGGCCACTTTAAGGGCCCCCAGGGGTCACACGCAACCAGTGGTACCCGGCAGAAAGCCATTTCAAAACATCCCACGCTACACATGAGATGTCCACATACTCCAATATTGGTATCCTTCTCATCTCGGCTGAAGGCCCTGGCTGCCGGTCTATTACGAGTGTCTCCACGAATCTGTACGAGTCACTACGAATTGGTAGACATTTTTTTTTCTATGACGTATTGCTACGAGTAGTTACGAGTTGTTAAGAGTCGTTTACGAGTTCCTACGACATTGCAAGAGTTTGCTATTGTTTGTACGACCCGGTGGCGACCTGATTATGGACCTGACTGACCTGCGAGGGAAATCTTTATCTCGTGCGAGATACAGGGTCATCTGCACCTCACACCGGGAGGCAGATCACATACCCCCGGCTAAAAACCCCGTTACCCATTCACTAATGGGTGGACAGGGGTTCGGGTGTTATTAATTAATTAATTAAGGAGACCGCCCATTTTTCTCCGCTCCGCCCGTGGATCGAACCCGGGACTTCGCGGTTGTGAACCGAGCGTGTTAACCACAACACTACGCAGCAATCGTCACTACGAATGAGTCACTACGTCACTACTTGAGTCACTACGAATAGGCAAGAGTCGCTACGATAAATGACGAGTCGCTACAGGTTAATACTAGTAGTTACGACCCGGCTACGCATCCGCTACGCATCCAAAAGTCGCGACCGTTGCGCGGCCAAATTTTGAAAGTGTCCAAAATTTCCAGCCCCTCCCACGCATACCCAAGACCCCTCGCGACTCTGCCACGACTCTCACGCTTTGATAAGACTTGATGGCAACTATCCACGAGTACCTACGAGTGCGCCCACGTGTTTTCGCGAGTAACGAGTCGCCGTAAATCGGCGCGCTACTCCAGAATGTGTGAAATGGACTTAAGAGACAATCCGGCGTGGAGGAGGCCAAGGGGGCGCCCACAAGGCTCGTGGCTGGGGCAAGTTCATGTTTCTTGTCGAGAGCTGCTTGGTATGGGAAAGGAGCCTGCATGGGGACTCAGGCGTGGTGACCCCCGGGAGTGGCGTCGTAGGGTGGGCGAGGCGACGCTCCCCCCGGTGTATGCTCCCAATGATTGATGATTGATATATATATATATATTATATATATATATTATATATATATATATATATATATATATATATATATATATATATATATATATATATATATATATATATATATATATATATATATATATATATATGTATGCATATATAGTATATATATATATATATATATATATATATATATATATATATATATATATATATATATATATATATATATATTAGTGATGGATCGAGTGGTCGAGCTTTCACAACCGCGATAGCGGTTATGTTTGCGGTTGTCGAATTTTGTATTGGTTGCGGTTGCGGTTATCAGACTTATGACAACCGCAATTGTAGATGCGGATGCGGTTATCAGTTTTATGACAACTGCAGTTGCGGTTGCGGTTCCGGTTATTATATACTAGGAAAAATGCGTAATTATTAACTGGAATATTACGTTATAGTGCGATTTACCGACACTTGGTACATAATATATACTAAATACCTTATGTTGAATACAAGTTGTGCAACACACAAATAGCGGTAAATTATATATACTGTCAATAATGAAGTATATTATAAACTTAAGTAGCAATTATGAAAGAATAGGTCAAATTAATTAAAACTATATTATGCACAAAGTGTGTTACCATAAATGTATTTAGTAGGGGATAAATTACTATGGAAGTAATCTTTTTCCACGGGTTCTTCGGCCAGCCTCACGGCCAGAGTCGCTTTGTTATTGTTTATCACGTGATCATGACGTTAAGTGCATACTATCTAAACTAAGCTTTCACAACCGCAACCGCACTAATGGAACGGTGGTTGCGGTTGTGAAGACTTCTAGAAATGCGATTGCGGTTGCAGTTGCGGTTGTGAATTATTGTGCGGGTGTAGTGCGGTTGCGGTTGCGGTTGCGGTTATTCGATCCAACACACACATATATATATATATATATATATATATATATATATATATATATATATATATATATATACAATCTTAATATGTAGCTAATATACGTATATATATATATATATATATATATATATATATATATATATATATATATATATATATATATATATATATATATATATATATATATATATATATATATATATAATATATATATATATATATATATATATATATATATATATATATATTATATATATATATATATATATATATATATTATATATATATAATATTATATATATATATATATATATATATATATATTTATATATATATATATATAATATATATTAATATATATATAATATATATATATATATATATATATATATATATAATAATATTAGATATTATATATTATATATATATATATATATATATATATATATATATATATATATATATATATTATATATATTATATATTATCTGTGACCCGCCGTCATTCTGGACTTCGCTACCAATGTATTTACAGCTTTACAAGATAGCAATGTCCTCGCCGCAGGCATGAACAGACTGTAAGGTTTCATCAAGTAAGTCTCCAAACACCTGGACCTTGGTCTTGAGTCAGTAAGACCTTAAGTCCCAAAGGCCTTGCCTCTCAATGCAGCGCCTCGAGAGCCATCGCCAGAACCTCTAGCAGCTCAGCAAAGATTACTGTATCATCGTCAAAAACAAGATCAGTGATTTTGGTACTGCCAGGGGATTCTTTACAATCTCTTTGATGTACAACTTCGCCTAATATCCAGTCCATACACGAGTTTAAAAGTTATAGGGCAAGGACGCACTCTTGCCGCACTCTGTATTCACTGGAAAAAAGCTGGATACATCTCCCCTACACTTCACAGCACTCTTAGTCCCAGAGTACAGGCCAGTCATCAGCCCAATAGACCTTGCAGGAAACTGCGAAGTCGTAGATCCCAGAGTGACTCACGATGCACTGAGTCAAACTCCTTCTTGAGATCAACATAGGTTGCAAGCATTCCCTGTCAAAACTCACGTCGACGTTCCACCAGGACACGCATCGCTATGCTACGGACCGTTGTTAACTTACCAGGCGTGAACCCAGACTGCTGAGGTCTCTGATGCTTCAAGAGATGACTGCGGATCCGTGTCAGCATTAGATGGGCAAGCACCTTGGCTGGCACGCTGATCAGTATAATAATGTGGTAATTGTTGCAGTCCTGACGGTCCCCTCTCCCTTTTCAGATAGGGACGTCCAGCCCCCTTTTCCAGTCAGGAGGAATGGTACCTGATTGCAACACGACTGTCAGGAAGGCATGCAACCAGAGCTGGGCACTAAATACATTGAATGTATTTAAATACTAAATACTAAATACATGGGAGAAATGTATTTAAATAATAAATACTAAATACATTTTACGAATGTATTTAAATACTAAATACTAAATACAGCAATTGTATTTAAATACATTTGTAAATACATTTTAAATACACACACATTTTAACATGTCCGAATTTTTTTTTATTTCCTTAGGATATCCTTAGATTTTGGGTTTCCTTAGAAATTTCCTTCTCAGGCCTAAATTTCCTTGAAATCAGGACATTTCCTTGCCAGTGGAAACACTGGTTCACTGTAAAGTCTGGTTCACACTGGGTAAAAGTCGGGACTTTGTAGCGCCGGGAAGTCGGCCTCTAGCGGGCTAGTGCGTTGATTACGTTCACACACGCAATAGACTACCTTAGTGAGCTCGATCTGTCAACTGGTGGCCGTCTGGGAACTACACGCGGAGCTCGAATGTCGGGTCTCGGGGTGTCGGGCTCGACTTATTTTCTATTATTCCATACCAAACCAGCTACAAGTAAGTGTTGTCATGGTGAACATAGGCTTATGCAAAATGGAAATATACGAGTTTTACATTATTCATGGCGTTATAATGAGGATTCTTGGCAAAATAGAAGCATTCGATCACAGGTGTCCTACAACATTCTACTAAATACTGCAAAGGAATGCTTCAAGGCGGGTGCATGGGTTAATATTACCTCCATGTATGCAAAGAGAAGGTAATATTAACCCATGCACCCGCCTTGAAGCATTCCTTTGCAGTATTTAGTAGAATGTTGTAGGACACCTGTGATCGAATGCTTCTATTTTGCCAAGAATCCTCATTATAACGCCATGAATAATGTAAAACTCGTATATTTCCATTTTGCATAAGCCTATGTTGACCATGACAACACTTAATTGTAGCTGGTTTGGTAGGGAATAATAGAAAATAAGTCGAGCCCGACACCCCGAGACCCGACACTATAGCTCCGCGTGTAGTTCCCAGACGGCCACCAGATGACAGATCGAGCTCACTAAGGTAGTCTATTCGTCCGGGAAACAAATGCTGGTTTGTTGTTGATGGACACCTGCTGCTGCCAGCAGTGAGTGGGCAGGTCAAAGGTGGTGACATTCAGGGCGAGGAATTGAGCGTGTAGCACTATAATTAACAGGGTGGGCGAGGAAGCGTGGACACTGCAGCAGCAAGTGTTCAATGGTTTCCGAGACGTTCTTGTATCAGGGGCAGTGAGGGTCTCAGGCAGCAGGGTCAGGGATCACGTCGCGCTAGGGGCTAGGGGCTAGTGGCTGGCTTGTGTGTATTTGGCGTACGAAAGATACGTTTTCGCGCACTATATTATAAAATAGTATTGATAGTTTCATTTTTTCCTTGATATCATCTACTAAATCAAACCCCACGTCTAACCTAACATAATCTGATTTAAAGTAATCGTCCAGACCATTGCATCATTCCTGATTTAATGCAGTCAAAATATAGCCATTATCGAGTATATCAACAATATGTTGTCACTTATTGTATCCAGTCACCCGTTTTTAAATTATCCGCATTCAAAATCTGTAAATTCCCCGAGCTCTCAAAACACAACTGACGACCAGCAGACGACGGACCACGGCTCGGTGACGTCACATGAGTGAGCCTCTCAGCCCTGCCTGATACAAATACACGGAGACTCATGAAAAAATATAGTACATGAAGAATTTTTGGTGTTTCTGATATATTTTTTTTTCCGATATGGCATATACTACTTGCATCCTGTATGGGTGCAGCAAGAAAGTTGTGCTTTTCCAGAGAGCTTAGCACCTATTTCCAAGCTATACGGCGAAGATATATGTGTGCAGACGTGTGACGCGGCGGTGAATAGCGGGCGGTGTGCTCAGATTGTCTCGCTGAGCATAGGCAGATTGTTTAGCTCAGCGAGACAATCTGAGCACACCGCCCGCTACTCTCCGCCGCTCCACACGTCTGCACACATTATATCTTCGCCGTATAGCTTGGAAATGAGTGCTAAGCTCTCTGGAAAGGCACAGCTTTCTTGCTTTACCCATACAGGATGCAAGTATATGCCATATCGTAAAAAAAAAATATCAGAAACACCAAAAATTCTTCAAGTACTATATTTTTTTCTAAGTCTCCGTTTATTTGTATCAGGCAGGGCTGAGAGGTTCACTCATGTGACTGTCACCAGCATGTTTCCCGCCACGGCTTGAATGAAGCTGTTGTTTTTCCCGCGCTTTTTACAAAAGTCATGTTTTTATGGAAATAAGGCGTGGAAATGAATTATTTTTTGTGGATTAGGTATTTTGAATGAACATTCAACATAATTATGCAAAGCAAAAATGGGTCTGGAAGATTACTTTAAACTAACAACCCTTTCTGGCTGTAGCTAAAACGGAATTTTTTTGGTATTATATGTATCGCCATTGGCATGGAAATTGGGGAAATTGGGACTCAAATTAAGGATGAAAAGATCTGCACGATGATGCAAGTAAGTTTTTTTTAGTTTTTAGTGCCCAATACCGAAATTATACCAATAATTGGTGTGATTGGGAAGAGGGTGGTGCTGGCTTCTGCGTTTGTTTGAAATTGGCCTACGAAATTCTCGGCCACTCGGCCGATTACAAGACCGATTGAACGGTGTGGGATTTTTTTGAAAAACAAAGGCCGATATGACTCCCAGCCTCAGTCCCAGACCTCTTCTCAGCCGTTTGTTTGCCGACAATAGCCCAGTGTGAACCAGGCTTAACATCGGGGTTGCCAAATAGTTGGGCGGGTTTATGGCCAAATTAACTGATAAAAAAGTATTAAAATTTTTATATTAAATGTATTTAAATACAATGTATTTAAATACTCATAAAAGTATTTAAATACTGTATTTAAATACATGACAACCAATGTATTTATAAATACATTTCTAAATACACAAATGTATTTAAATACGTATTTAAATACAATTGTATTTAAATACTGCCCAGCTCTGCATGCAACCCATGGATCATGGCCTCACTCCCAACTTTGAGGAGCTCCACACTTATATTACAAACACCAGCTTTCCACTCCTCAACTTTGCTACAGTCTCTGTGACTTCGTCAGGAGAGGGTGCGGTTTCTTCAATGGGAGGATCGCCATCCAGTGCCCGTAATCCAATGATGTTAAGCTTCCCAATTGGAGGGTTTACCGTGAACAGCTGCCCAAAGTACTCAGCCCAACAAGCCATCTGCCCATCCATGTCCGACACAAGGCGCCCATCTGCTGCTCGGATAGCACTCGCCCGAAAAGGAGACTTGGAACGGAACTTCTTCAGGGCTCGGAAGGTGGGTTGGAGGTCATTAGCGTTCAAATGGCCTTCGACAATCTCAGCGAGACTCCTCACATACCTCATCTTGTCTCACTTAAGGAGATTTCTAGTCCTGCATGAGAGAGCCCTGTAGCGTACTGTTCCTAGTTCCCAGCAAGCCTGGCAGCGCGACTATCCTCGATATTTTTCCAACGTCTCCGTCGAGACAAACCCGCCTTGACCTGGGGCCGCTGCCCATACACTCTTTAGCAGTCTAAGTGTTTCACTTTGAAGGTATCCCACAGTTTACAGGGTCCTCGAGGGCAACGAGCAAATTAAACCAATTTGAGACTGGCCACTGCATACTCATGGCACATGTAAAGGGTCCTTCAGCTTCTCAAGATGAAACACAGTATGATTACCTCCTGAGATTCTTCTGGACCTAACATGATCAAGTGCAAAGGCTGTGATCAGTTTAAAAAGCTCAGCCCCCTGGTAAACCCTATAGTTCTGGATGATCCTCCACGAGAATGTGGTCGATCTCCTTTCCTACCCCTCCGGCATTACTATACCATGTCCAGGGGTTTGCGGGCGCTGGTCCCTGATACCAAGAACCTGCAATTCCCAACCTTCTGGACCTCCTGAAATACAGAAGGAGAGCCCTTTGTTTAAATTGTAATATTCCTGGTACCGGAGCCAGGGGGACCAACAAATAACTCATAGCTATTTTCTCGCAGAGCAAGGTAAGTAGCATTGAAGAACGCCAAGACAATGAGGGGTTGTCCCGAGGAAGAAAACTGCTCCAGTATATATATATATATATATATAAATTAATATATTATATATAGGCCTCTTCCTTTTGGCGACATTTCAAGAACCAGTTTCACGAAACCCAAAAATTTTCAGGCGTTCCATTTGCGCACGAAAACCTGGGTCAGAGGCAAAGCGCGTAGTGACTCAGCAAAACCCGTGAACTTTCTCTACTCCATTGAGAGGTGGGTACTTGGGTAGAGTTTTTTTCAGTTCATAACAAACAATGGTCGCCTGGGCCCTATTTCTCTTATCGTGAAGGTTTTTCCGCATGCACGAGTCGGAGAGGATGTCAGACGGCATAAAAGAGGCATACATGGCTGGGGGGAGTCTAGAGTACCTTTATTATATAGAGTAGCGGACAACTCGATTTGTGGGCGCCATATTGGTGCCAAGGCCTTCGTTCACCCAAGACCCGGGGAAGTTCTCAAGGCATGACCCCGTTTAATATCATATTATACATGTATAAAGGATAGACTTTTTTATCTTCGGAAATGTTTGTTCTATAATATTATCACATAAACATAGTAAAACACATTAAATAAAGGTCATTATGAGACTGAAAAATCCTGCATGAACTTAACATTCACTTAAAACTCGTCGTCATGAAAAAACTTTATGGGACAACTTAAGCAGGGACTATATCAATAGAAGCAGAATTATATTAGCTTTCCATGCTATATTTCCGTTGTCTGATAAATGCAGAAAGTAGCATGTATAAATTAGCGTTAACTAAATATATCGCGGCGGCGGCCCGGCTCCTTCTTCTCTCTCTTTCCCCTCTCTCTCTTTTCTCTCTCTCCTCTCTCTCCCCTCCTCTCTCTCTCTTTTCTCCTCTCTCTCTCTCTCTTCCTCCCCTCCTCTCTCCCCTTTTCTCTCTCTCTCTCTCTTCTCTCTCTTTTCCTTTACCCTCTCTATATACAGGGCCGGATTTAGGAGTGGCAAAGTGGCAGCTGCCCAGGGGCCTCCACAATCAGGGGGCTCCACAATCAGGGGGCCCCTCCACAATCAGGGGGCTTCCAAAATCAGGGGCCTCCACAATCAGGGCCTCCACAATCAGGGGGCCTCCACAATCAGGGGGCCTCCACAATCGGGGGCTCCACAATCAGGGGGCCTCCACAATCAGGGGCCTCCACAATCGGGGGCCTCCACAAATCAGGGGGCCTCCACAATCAGGGGCCTCCACAATCAGGGGCCTCCACAATCAGGGGGCCTCCCCCAATCAGGGCCCTCCACAATCAGGGGCCCCTCCACAATTTCGGGGGGCCTCCACAATCAGGGGGCCTCCACAATCAGGGGCCTTCACAATCGGGGGGCCTCCACAATCAGGGGGCCTCCACAATCAGGGGGCCTCCCAATCAGGGGACCTCCACAATCAAGGGCCTCCACATCAGGGGGCCTCCCAATCAGGGACCTCCACAATCAGGGGCCTCCACAATCAAGGGCCTCCACAATCGGGGGCCTCCACAATCAGGGGCCTCCACAATCAGGGGGCCTCCACAATCAGGAGGCCTCCACAATCAGGGGCCTCCACAATCAGGGGCCTCCACAATCAGGGGCCTCTAAAATCAGGGGGCCTCCACAATCAGGGGGCCTCCACAATCAGGGGCCTCCACAAAAAAAGGGAAAAATGCCTAGCTGGGGCCGGGGGCCATCCAAAATTTAAAGGGGCCTCCACATCAAGGGCCTCCACAAATGGGGAAAAAAATGCCTACGGGGGGGGGCCTGGGGCTTCCACAATATCAGTTTTTTTGTTCTTATTTATTTATTTACTGGTATTATTCTACTGTTTCCCCAAAACTCCCCCCCTCTCCCCCAAAACAAGCTTGGGGACCTGGGGGAATGCTGGATATTTGGCTGGGGTACAAAAGATGCGTGGCAACCCCCATAGTTTTTTGAGTTAGGACTGTAGTATGTATAAGTGGTCAAAATTCCCTAGTTTCTAGGGAAAAATAGATTGCATTTTTTTCTAATCCAGAGACTTTGTGAACCTGACATCCTTACAAACAGAATGAAAAACCGGAGTGCCGATCCCCATCCCCCCACCCCTCCCCTTAGGTAAGGTAAATTTTGATAGGTTTACCGGGGAGTTCTAGAGGGGCGGAGCCCCCCGTTATGATTATTGCTAAGAGGTTAGGTTAGATTAACGGGGGTCGAGGGGGGCAGAGCCCCCCGCTAGGTTAGGTTAGATTACTGGGAGGTCAAGGAGAACGGAGCCCCCTCGCAAACAGGTTAGGTAAAAATTTTCAAGATCTAATAAAGTTACTCTAGATCTAGGGTATTTTGGCTCTTTAAAATATCTCCAAAAATGCGTGTTTCCGACGCATTATTTGCTCCCCTCCCGAAAACCCCGCATTCCCACGGGTTCCCAAGCTTTTTTTGGGGTAAGGGGAAGCGTTTTGACCAAACACTAGAAAATTTACCATACTTCTTTTTATATTTATATAATAAAAAAATTTTAATCAAGAAGCCTTAATTTTTAATAAAATTAATCATTTATCTTATATCCAACTGCCTAGCTAGTTTTTGCTTGATTGCTTGATGCTTTAATCGGAAGCAACGCCTCTTTTTTTAGGTAGGCATGGCAATCGACTGTAGTTAGGCTAAAGCCAGTGGCTTAGCTCTAAGTTTTTCATATAATTTATATATACAAGAAAAAAACTCATTAAATATAAATTAACCTTGTAAGTAACTCCCGTCAGTAATTGCATTTCGACCAAATTTCTAGGCAGTGGGGCTCAAATATCAAAATAAGGGGCTTAGCTACTCCCTTTCTTCATGGGTGTTTAAAAAGGGATGAACCCAACTCAGTCTCGCAAAAATCAATGGTTTACTTCTCAATCTGAATACTTCATTGAGCTGTGTCCACTTAAAAAAAAATATCTTTACCCAATTTGATCATGATACCCCAATTTTATCACAATATACTATAGCTAAAATACTTTCTCAATTTAGCTTTGCTTATGCTTCAAAATGCGCTTAAAATGGGAAAGATAAAAAAATAAATCACCCGACCCCCCAGCTGCTCAGCACCCCATATACTTTGTAAAATTTTGTAATAAAGGGCCGGGCTTCCACACAGAGGCTGCCCAGGGCCTCCACAGGTCTAAATCCGGCCCCTGTCTATATACTCTCCCCTCTCCCTCTCTCCCCCTCTCTCTCTCCCCCTCTCTCTCTCTCTCTCTCTCTCTCATCTCTCCCCTCTCCTCTCTCTCCCCCTCCCCTCTCTCTCTCTCTCTCTCTCTCTCTCTCTCTCCTCTCTCTCTCTCTCTCTCTCCTCTCTCTCTCTCTCTCCCCTCCTCTCTCTCCTCTTTAAAATTAAAATATATATATATATATATAAATTTTATAATAAAAAAACGATGAGGAAGTTATAAAAGACCCAATAAGATTTTAAGGAAAAAAGAAAAAAAAAAGAGCTTGGAAGCATCAGTTGATAACGGGGCAGTTAGAATGTTTTATCGCAAAAACGTTTTGCACAAATACTGAAAAAAAACAATGAGATAAAGGAAAGTACCTACTGCTTAGATAGGAAGTTAAAAAGTTTTTTGGTATGACTGGTAGGTTGTTGATATACAGTGGACAGGAGCAAATCTTAATAATCGCAGGCAAACAAGATTTAAACAAAATTGTAATTTTTTTATAAAGAGTATGTATGATGGGGGCAAACACAGGCCAATAATGGGAACTTTCATAGCCAAATGATAATGAAAGAAAAGATAAGAAATGCAAGAACATTGAAAACTGATGAAAACATGGATGAAGATATGAATTAGATAATATCTAATCAAAGAGGATAGGGGAAATAGGGCTTTAAAAAACTTTAAAGGAAAATGGGAAGGAATGATACTAACAAGTAAAGAACTTCATGTCAAGCAGGTCCCAAAATGGATATAAACCAAGAATGTAATCAATAGCAGTGGAATAAATACCAATGAATTGAACTTAATCATAGCCACTCTCCAATACCCCCTTGAACATAGATATGGGATGAATATGAAATATGGAAGGCTAGTCAAAATACACCAAAAAGTGTGAGATCATTCTTATAAAATTTCTCAGGATACAATAATGGTTTGCGATGGAAACTGAGAAAGTTCTCAGAATCCATTTCGGTAAACAAAAACAATACAACCCAAATTTTGTAGAGTATTATGGGCTAGGCATTGAAATTTAACAAAGATGTTGGCAATTTTATCGCTTACTTTTTTATACAAAGTATCTTTATACAATTTGAACCCTTCATGGGTATTAAGGGGGAATATATCCAGGGGAGAATGCGTCCAGGGGGGAATCTATACCGGGGGGAAAATGTCCCGGCAGGGCAATAGTCCCCCGGGAAGAGGCTCTACACTCACATCCAAAAGGATCCTATTAAACGGAGAGAATGATTATAATTTTTCACAAAAAGGGCTTTAAATTTAAATTTTGTGAAAATACAAATTTGTAAGAACAAAATACATACATACATATAACATATCACATTATTGTACAAATGCAAAATTCCACAGTATTTTTATGAAAGAAAACATATGGCTTTAATTTATATTTCACTGATACAGTAAGTATGTACAGCCAATTTCTTATCATGTTTTCCCCTTTTTACAGTATGTCTTTACAATGTCATGACTGCTACTTGATATTTTTTGCCAGCTTTCTCATTGTTATACTTTGGCTACCAAGATCTACTCTCCTCTTCCTCTCCTGTATTTTTTTAATTCAGCATTCTTCTTCTTGCAATAAAAATGAAGGCGAGCATTTTTGAACTTTGTGATAAGTTTCTTCTTGAGATTATGGCAGTTTAGGAGTTCAAAAGTTTCTTTAGAGATTTCTGCCTCATCCAAAAGCATTCTTTTAACATTAGCTTCTCCTTCTAAATAACCTGGGCTTTCCTGAACATCAGCTCTACTTGGAGGATCATGTCATAGGCTTTTTTTCCGAAACTACAAGAAGTCCTCCTTTTTTAAATTCCTTTAGCGAGGTAAGTCCTGCTGCTGAGTGAGCTGCCTGAGTGGGTGCAGCTATAACTTCCCTTAAGCAAATGGTCACAAGTCTTTTCATTGTTTTTGATACTGTGAACACAATAGCCTATCAAATCCTACAAGCTATCATGCTCTGCCATGGATATGTATGTTCATTGTCATTAAAAAAGTTGATTTTGGCAACTTCAGGCTCCCGTGAACATATCACTTCCTTATCTAAAAAGTCTGAATGAACTCCCTTCATCCTTGTCGTAACTACCTGAGCATGAACTGTCATGAACTGAGCTATACATACAATTTTCAAGCATACTTGAATCAAGGGGAGAGGGTACAGGTTTTTCCCCATCGTACAAGTGAGAATACATTTTCAAGGGAGTCCCTTTAGTCAGTCTTGATGTGAGAAGATATTGATGGTCAGCATCTAGAAGATCCGCTGCAACATGCTCCAGAACAAGAGGATTTGAAATAATTACTCTACTGTTTGGTATGGGTTTTCCAATCTGCTCCCCTGATTCCAACTTTATCACTTTTGAAGACTCATAGGAATCACTTCTTGTAAGGAAATTTACAGCTTCCTCATATTTTTTTTAGGGTCGCCATCTAACTATGTCTAGTCAAAATGTGGATGAACCTCAACCAAAATTGCTAACAAAGGAGGTTTTGTAACTTGGATATTGGGCATGATAACCTCTCTTTCTTTCGGATAAAAAAAGTTAGCCAGAATAAGCCTTAGCGAAAAGGGTCCAACGGCCGCCCATCTGTAAAATCCAACGGTGGAAGATCTCAGACCCGCCGCAACAAACGGTTTTTTCTCTCCTCTTATCCATAATAATTTAATGAAGCTAGGTCAAATCAATTTTTTTTAACAACCAAATGCATGCTATGTACTGCCATTAGCCTATACTTTTCATCAAAATTGGTACATTAGTTTTTTGTGGCAAAAAATTAAAACCGATAAATTAGAAATAAAAAATTTTTTTGCATGAAAACCCACACAGGGCCCACCCCAGAGCCACATCCTTGAACATTATTCTTGGTGTGTTTCAAATTGTATACATAGATACGGTCGCTATATGCTAACAATAACTAACACCAGAAAATGACTAGCCCTGCCATTGTTTTCATGCTTTTTTTTATTGTCTTATCAAATATGGGATATAAAAGTGGTACACAAAAACAGACTAAGTAGCCTTTTTCAAGCAACAATTTTTCATCATTAATTCCTGACATTTCATTAAAAAATAGGTCACAAATAGTACAACGTACAATAATGGAATGGTCAGTGGTCGAATAGCTGGGCAAGGCTCTTGCATAACCACCACAAACAAGTTCATGAAGCGGACCAAAGAACATTCTTGGTCAAGAACTAGTTCAAAGTAATTTCATCATCATCAAGATCTGGCTGTGGTGAGTTGGGTGCAGTGGAGCCTTTGCAATCACCACAAAGTTTGAACAGTGAATGCCATGTTTCCTGCAAACTGCATCTTGCTGTACTACACCCTGAAGTACAGTTAAACCTAATATTAGCCAACAAATTTACAGGACGGCAGCTGGCAAGTCCGTCATGATTGGGTTGTATGTACCATACTTAAAGTTTCCATCCCCACTCGTCAGGTTTTAGCTGGTTTCTCCTTTCCATTCCTGATTTGGAAGTAAACTCGAAGGCTGTGGACTTTCGTAGCTGCTCTTGTTGTGCAATGATTTGGCCTCAACATACTTTGAGCTTTTTACACCTTTTCCTTAAAGCGCCTCAGTCCGGAGATGGATTGAATGGTTTTCCCCATCATTACCATTGTACAGGCACACTAAAGCCTTCTCCCCAGCTTTCATAACCGCTTGCATGACTGCTATCTCCTTGCCAACACATCTGCATTTTGAGGGAAGTTTCAATATTGTTCATCACCTTTCGAACGGGACGCTGCCTTCCCCATTCGCATGAACACTGAATGTACAATCACACCCATAGTGCATGGATGAAATATGTTGTAACAACCACATCTCCCAAAAATTTCCTCTCTCGTATTGATGTTCCAGACTTTCACACTTTTGCACTAGCCTTGGTTGTGGCGTGTCAGTAGATATTGTTAACCCGTCCCATACTCTATTGGCATGAATAACATAGAAGGACCAATAGTCAGTGTCCATCTGCTATCAACAATGGTTTCTCCTGTCTGTGCCAGTTCTAGAGCAGTACTTCACAATCAATACTCCAGACGTCTCCGATGCATGGACTAACTTTACAACACTGTTTACTCACAAACCTCTTTCCCACATAGTTGATGAACAATTGTTTGTTTTCTTGATTAGCTAGGAAAACATCCTTTTTTAATTTGAACACCATTTTAGGGGTCTAGTAACACCTTAACACACCAGAGCCCCCTGCTCGCGTCGGGTGACATTCGCGTCTTTAATGGAATGGACCACTTTCCATATCCACAAAGACAATGGCATGCTTTTCCCATAATCTAGTTGTGACATATCTGGCGTATCGGGGCACAAGATCTCATCAATGTGTGCACCGTTTGCCAGGGATGCGTTGAAGTAGTGCTTCCACATCTAAGGATACTGTGGATCTGAAAGACTGTGGAACTGATTGTTACAGGGGAAGTCAGTTTCCCATATTGCGTCTGCAAGCCGGTTTCTTTGCCTCTCGCCGGCAGTCCGAAAGAACGTTAAAAAGTGCAGGTGGTACCAACAAAGCTCATAGAACTGGAATGTTCTTGCTGCTGCTATGAGTTGATGGTTCATTGGTAGATAGACACACAGTCTCTGGAATAGGAGTTGTTGGATCAGTCTCAACTGCTTCATCTTTGCTGAGGCGGAAACTTTTGACCCAAGTGGTAATTGCTGCTCCTTTCTTTTAAAACTGTACTCGTGGACATTTTTTTTCCAACCATTGAAGCTATGTTTGTGCTCTCCTATGGAGTTTTGCTTTGTCCATTTCACCATTTTTGTGTCACAGTTACACTGACCAATTGAAAATGCTGTGAATGACTGGATCTTCCGTGAAAGGGTCCTATGTCTGGAGAAACGCGACGAGCTTCCATGTATCCCTCACATCTCGCTCTTTTCTTGCTGAGTAGCCTCCTGGTGCTGCTTCACTAGTGCCATAGCGAATGCCTGCTAGTTCTTGCATTGTAAACTTGACTTTCGCACACGCTGGCAGTGATAGCGTCCAAACTCATCGTGATATTCCGTTTCAATTCCTCTGCCATGAGTAAGACCTCTCCAGACGTCTTCATGCTTCTCATTAGCACCTGCTCAATAACCAATCCGTCGACAAGCCAGCCCAGTAGCGATCACTCGTCTATCACATGGAATCCTTCAGAAAATTTTCTGGTACACTTCGGATGGCTTGTCGCAGCCCCTCCATATTTGTGCAAGTACAAGTAGGCCGACTTTGCCATATAGGATGTGTCCTGCTGCAGCGAATATTTAAGCAGGCATTTTATACCTTACAGCGTCAAGGTGCAATTCCCAGTTTCCCGGTGCGTCTGCCTGATAAACAATTGTCAGGATCTTCACCATACACAGGTATTGAATCCACAATTTTGCTGTTCGCTGGTCAGGCCACGCTCCTTCACATGTTATTCTCTTGTCAATCCTGGTCCAGACTATGATGAACAGAAACATTATCCAATGTCTCATCCCATCAGGAGAGCTTTCAATGCCCCTGAGGCTTCCTTACAGGTCTTCATTTTGAGGAATGACTCTTCTGCATCAGTTGTTGGGGTTGATCATCTCCCTACGTGACATGGTGCAAATGGCAAATCATAGGCTTTTCGCTATTTTACAAAGGTCCAATTTGGGGACAAAAGAGAAAAGAATTCCACTATCGTTGGCCTCTTTAAATAATGTATGAACTGCGGTTCACACTTGTCATTGCTGGTTGTGTCATAATTAGTTTTGCCTGGCATCCTGTGTATGTTCAGAATAATCATGCCAAAAATTCGAGTAGAATGAAGTATCACCGCTGTTTAGTCTGAAAGACTATTGTCACAGCAGAAAATAAAGAAAGAGAGTGGACAGGAAGTGGAGAAAATATTAAAGGAAATCAGAGTAGATGATAGATTAAAGGGACACATCAAAGCTGTAGAGTGCTTGCCAATGACATGGAGGCCCGTTGACCCCTTTATCGATTTTAAATTTTTTGCACAAAAACTACTCTACCAATTTTGAATGAAAATTGTATGGTAATGGCAGTACATAGGTCATATATAGCATTGGTGTAAAAATTATTGACCTAGCTTAATTATTATGGATAAGGAGGAGGAAAAAACGTTTGTGGCGCGGGTCGGAATCTTCCCCGTTGATTTTACAGATGGCGGCCGTTGACCCCTTTCGGCAAGGTTATTTTGTAAAATACTTTTTATCCGAAAGAGAGGTTATTCATGCCCAATATCCAGTTAAAACATTTGTTAGCAATTGTTTTATTGAGGTTCTGCCAAAACAAAATCAGCTAGATTGACTGGACTATAAGTCCCACGTACAGGATTCCGACTGGTCTAAGATTAAACCAATGGCTAGTATTCAAATCAGCCATGCTGTTTTCAGGACACTCCTCCTTCCTTCCCTCTTTGTTAACCAAATACCTTATACCGAGAACACCATCATGACTTAAATCATGTGTGGCTGTTAGATACTTTCATCTTATCAAATGCCTGGCATTAATGTTGCCATTTTTAGCTGTGGGTGAAGTTTCAACTGGCAGGGTCTTCCTGAAACCTTGCAAGATCCTTCAGTGGCTCAACACTCACCACATTGGATTTTCAGTTTGTGCTTTTCCACGTGCTATCAGAAAGTTTGAACATGTTTCCATTAACAATTGGCTGCTTTAAATTTGCTTGAAGACATGCGGAAACATCATGCCAAAAAGTAAAGCCAATTATCAGAACTTTGTGGATGGGGAATTTGTGAACAGTCTGGACGGCCATGAACATGATATACCAAAACTCCTCCACATTGCAGCGATTAGACACTGACCCATTCCAAAGTAACTGCTTTAACATGAAGCCCAATGTCATTAGTCATTTTTAATTACATCTAAATATTATATCATATAGAATACAGTGCATCAGTGGAACTGCTTGTGTAATGGTATCCAGCCTATTTGCTTCGCGGGTCTCATTGTGATGCCCCCTACCATAAATACAGAGCATGGTCAGCACTTCCGTGTGCTGTGGGGAAGTCACGTCCCTAAAGTTACCATATTAATATTACATCGCTATTCTACACTTGGCGTAAGTGATTAATTCATCAAGTGTCGGCACCAATTTTTTGCCTTATCATTAATTTCTTTCACCTTAATTTTGAGCATGTCAAAAACATGTCGCAAGAACCCCAGGCTGCAATGGAATATTTTTTTGGGCATCCCTCCTTTCAAGGTCCTTTCTGAGGGCTAATGGTACTGATCACTCAAAAGCATTTTGTAAGATGATGAACCACATGCAAAATCGAAGAGTTGTAAACCTTTCTTCACCGTGGCTGATGATCCACCGAAGCCCTCTCGTGGTACCTCTTGTCAGAAGCCCGAAGTTGATCTGGTTGACAACCTAGAATTTTTCTTTCTGCATCACCTTTGTGCCTTCAACATTTTGCTGTTTTATTCTTCTCATTTTCTACTTTGGTTTCTACAGTTTATGATCTCCATTATCAGGCCTCATAACTGTTGATGACACTGCTTCATAGGACACTAGCATTTTCTTCTAGGGTTGATGGCCCTGCTTCTTGGACCATTTTCTTCAGGATTACAATCCTCACTCTCCGGGCTAACTGTCTTGAGCTACAATAAAATACAGGAAATAGTGAGATAAGAAAGAAAAAAATAAAAAAAATTTATATATATAATATATAGATAGTATATATATATATATATATATACAGTTACATATATATAGATATAATATTATATATAGTATATATATATAGATATATAGTATATATATATATATATATATATATATATATTGAATCATGACACATCAGAATAGTAAATGTATAGATAGATTCCTTTACACTTAACTAGTTATCAAACGAAAAAGCTAGAATTTAGGAGTAGACGTGCTAGATTATAATAGTATTAATGATCATTACAAATATCGACATACGTAATTTTCTTATAATACGTAGGTAGATAGATGCCAGATATATATATATATATTATATATATATATATATGATACCTATAGTATATAATATATATAGATAATATATACACAGTAAAACCTCACTATAACGAGCCATTGGGGGGAAAGGAAAAAGGGGGTGGCCGTTATAGTCCGAAAAGTTTGTATATCCGATGATCCGAAGGTTTCGCATAACAAGCTTGGTTTGTTACACAGGTGCACAGCCACCCGTCCCAGCTTTGTTTTCAGCTGCCACAGTCCAACCAGCTTATCTACATGTTCGGCCGGCCACCACTGAACTAAACCCCGCATTTTACCAATTTTGTTCGTACAAAATCCCCGCACTATCGGCTGGCAGAAAAGTTTGTGTAAAGCCGAAATTCGTCACATTCGATGGTCCGTAAAAGCGAGAGGTTTACTGTATTGATAGATACAAATGAAATTAATATACATATATATAATATATAGTAAACCCTCGATCAACCGAACCTCGTTAAACCAATTTAAAAAGATAAACCAAACACCGTGTGCCTTCGAACAAGCCTCTAATATACCAACTCTAGGTTGGCTATGCGGCGATTGTGAGCGATCAAACTGTTGGCCGTGTTGTGTGAGCAAAAGGTCTGTTTAAGCGAGGAAAGTCCGTTTACCAACAAATACGTGTTGGAATAAACAAAGCCAGACCGCTTGTCAACACGGGAGCCTTGTCAGGTAAGTCTTGTCATTTGTGACTGAATGTCCGCTAACTAGGGGAGGGTATACCTGTTTTTATTCTTCATAGGAAAAACTTAATGAGATCGAGTACAGGCCAGGTTCCCTACTAGCCCGCTCTACGGCCGGCCGTTCCGTACAAAACCAAAAAACCGCCCAACAATGACGTCACCATCATCACAGCTTTGAGTGTTGTAGTGGTACTGCACGAGTTGTCGCACCTTCAGCTCGGAGCGGACACGCGCCGAGCGGGAGAGATGACTTGATTTTTAACTTGTGTGCGGCAGCCGTCAGCAGTAAGCGACGTGCGGTCGACTGTATTAAGTGACGTCATTCTGTTCATTGTTGTTGTAGCGGCGGCCGTGCAAGCGGCTATTGGGAACCGGCCTAATGCTCTCGGCTTTTGGCCGTCCGGTATTGTGCGAATATTGTTCAAAAAAAAAAGCGGCGAAATCCGGTAGACCCCTCCATATTTCACAGGTTTTATAGATTAACTGCTTTCCTGATGCCATGTACCAGGCAAATAGAGCCACAAGCTTTCCTGAGAACACTAACAAGTATAATACCTACTCAAAAGCTTAAAAAATCCACGTCACAGTAAAGCCTTTTTAAAGGTGTTATTATTATCCTTTGTCTGAATCCCCGTGCATATATTATCTATTACTATTTATCAGTGTTCTCATGGAAAGCTAGGCCTCAATGTTGCCTTTACATGTATCAGGGGCAACAGTTTTAAAGCTGTAAAACCAGTGAAATATGGATGGTAGTACGGAGTTATTTCGCGCGTTGTGACAATATTTCAGCACAAAACGATACTTTGTTGATAACACTCTTGTTAGTAAACGGACTTTCCTACGTAAACGATAAACTTTTGCTCTCAAAACGACACCGGCCCGCGCCGTCCTCTGTTTTACACTCTGTTCCTCATTTTGTGTGGACTACTCACTTGGAGGGTGTGGTCTCTCGTCCTAAGTGTTACAGTGTACTCCCAGCCTCCCTACGGTTTTTCACTTTTAACCCCCTTTTTTTGTTTGAATACCTATTACCAAACGAACGCCCCTCATAAACCGAACTCTGGTTCAGTTTATAGAGGTAGAACAACGACTCCTATAACCGAACTATCGGATATTGCGATTGACCTTCGCCCAATTTGCTTCCGTTTATCAGTGTTTTACTTAGTATAAATGTATATATATATATGTATATATATATCTATATATATATATAGTATATAGAGAGAGAGAGAGAGAAGAGAGAGCATATAGAGAGAGAGAGAGGAGACACAGAGAGAGAGAGGAGGAGACAGAGAGAGAGAGAGAGAGAGAGAGCGAGAGAGAGCAGAGAGGAGAGACGAGAAGAGCGAGAGAGAGAGAGATAGAGGAGAAAGAGAGAGAGTACCTATCATCAATAATATAAAATTAGTGGGATATTTGGGCTGTCAAGAATCTATAACTCTTTTAATTGTGAAACTATATTTTGTACTATTATTAATGAATTAATATCATTGTAATCCAAAACTTACTGGTCATTCAATGTCTTATCTCTTGGGTTGCATGTCACCAGTATGTGTGACGAACAGAGCATTCACATGTTCATTCCGCTGGATAAGAGATCACAGCGCGGTTTCTGGACATAAGCGGAGATTCTCCTATGGCTTGGATACAGCGGTGAGGAGGAAAGGGTTCGGTACTAGCATGTCCATTAAGCAAACCGTTTGCCATACTGCATCTCTTGTTTTTTTCAATTGATCATCCTCAAAATGTTCTGCAAGTGTTAGGACAATTCAAAGGCTAGCTGCAGGTAGAATTTCATTATTATAGGGAAGAATAAGTGAATCATCAAGAAAATATGTTTGGCATCTTATATATATATATATCTATATTATATAATATTATATATATATATATAATATATATATATATATATTATATCAGTATAATATATATATATATAATATATATAATATATATATATATATATATATATATATATATATATATATATCTTTATTTATTATTATTTATTTTTGCTATTAATGAACATAGTAGTAGTGAAAATCCGAGAAATATTAAGCTGTATGTGTTGTTTCCATAAACATGTAAACCTATGTACCTTATGTACAGAATATGTTTTGTTATGTTCTTCTTTTCTTTGCTGGGCTTTTTGTGTATATGCAAAAAACTTACTGAATGAATGAAAAATATTATATACAAATAGCAGTCATGCAAATAATGTGCCATCTAAAGAAAAAAGCTAGATTTTCAATGCAAGCAATATTAAAGCATTTCAATGTCAATATAAATGATGAACATTTTGTGGAAAAATACCTCCTAGATGGTACAAAACCTAGATGTGCATTAAACTCGCATAAATACTTGGACACTGGATGTGGCAAGACATCGTGACCGACATGACATATATAAGAACTAGGAGACTGGACACTGTGTGGATAAGGAATCTTGGGACCAGGTTTATAATACAGACTAAGAAGCCTAAACTAAATAGCATGATATAGCAAACATGAGGTAGGTGATGTTTTTCTTTTCATGGAAAATTTTTTGGAAACATTGGTGGTAATGTATCTACTTTAATCCTCATGATAACTTAGCCAGTATGATCTCAAACATGTGCAATGGCAATTATACTTTGTGTTTATATCAATTAGCCTGCAGCATGATTTTAAAGTTTAAGTGCCTTAGTCCTTAATTGTGTTTTTTTTTAATTCATACTGCATATGTAATTCAGAGTTCTGTATATGGACTTTGTGTTTTAGAATACTACACTTTATCTTCGTATAAGTGCAGTTTAAACCATACACGGTTGGGGATTTCAAATTTCCTTAACGTTTTAATTCTCCATCTAAGGATTTTTCTAACCCATATAACAGCCTTCGGAAATGAAAATAAACCGCTAGGGGGGGTCCTGGGGGCGAAACCACCCCGTAGTGAGGTTAGGGTTACGTACTCAATAGCCCAGGTTAGGTTAAGGGGGGGATGTGGGGGTGCGCCCCCTCATCTATATGCCACGGAGAGCATTGCTCATAGGGGGAGTATTGTTGAAACTGCAATATATTTACCTATCATCATTACAAAGGAAATAAATCCTAATAACGAATGAGAATATCCTAACATATACAGTTTCCTGGCCTGGTAACTTTTTTAATCAAAAGGCTGCATGATTTTTCCTTATCCTCGTCTATCTTATATCATATATAACAACTTATCATGGTAAAATAAGAGTGAACTGGAACACCTATACACCTTGAATAGACTCAGTTATCAAAGTAGTTCTGCAGAGACGATGGGCCGGCCGGTGTTTTGAGAAAAGACAAACAAACATATGAAAGGAATGAAAAGTGGATGTAGTTGATGCATACGTATTACAGGAACTACCACGTGTATGTCTATATACCAGCCTCTTGTTGCTTCCTTATATTCTGATGTACTAGTGTCTGACAACACAACAATGAAACATACCTGACACAAACGTGATGAACGAGAAGGTGTCCATTCCATACGACTGACTTTGTTAGTCCATAATTTCCTTCGTCTAGGGCTTGTAGGGAATCTGTTGAGCTTAAAACCCTTCTAAGCCCTACTGTGACATCCGACAGCACAGCAGCACGGCATGACAAAGATGACACTAGCTTATATGAAGCAAAAATAGACCGAGAACTTCCGTGGGTCTTGGGTGAATGGCGAGGCCTTGGCACCAATATGGCGCCCAGTAGCGTTTAACATAGGGCCTATGAATGGCGTTACCCTCTTTATAAAGGTCCCCTAGTGGAGTCCATGCGTTCCCGCGATCTTAAACTTGATATGATCCCTTCACATAGCAGCTAGCTGAGTTATATCTCGTTATCTCTCTCTCTCTCTCTCGTTATCTCTCTCTCTCTCGTTATCTCTCTCTCTCGTTATCTCTCTCTCTCGTTATCTCTCTCTCGTTATCTCTCGTTATCTCTCTCTCTCTCTTGTTATCTCTCTCTCGTTATCTCTCTCTCTCGTTATCTCTCTCTCGTTATCGCTCTCTCTCGTTATCTCTCTCTCTCTCGTTATATCTCTCTCTCGTTATCTGTCTCTCTCTCGTTATCTCTCTCTCGTTATCTCTCTCTCTCTCTCTCTCTCGTTATCTCTCTCTCTCTCTCTCTCTCTCTCTCTCTCTCTCTCTCTCTCTCTCTCTCTCTCTCCGCTCTCTTTTCTCTCTCTCTCGTTATCTCTCTCTCTCTCGTTAAGCCCGTCAGGGTGGCAAGGTTGGTAGAGACGTGAGTTACCAATGTGCAGCGTCCCTGTGCATTCGGTCAGCGGTTCGAGTCCGCCTAGTTCATGCTGACGTGGCGGCGCTTTGTATAGTCAATAACCTTGTAGTTGGTACTTGCAAAGTGTCTAGATAGGATGAAAATCTTATCTTATCTCTCTCGTTACTCTCTCTCTCTCTCTCTCTCGTTATCTCTCTCTCTCTCTCGTTATCTCTCTCTCTCTCGTTATCTCTCTCTTGTTATTTCTCTCTCGTTATCTCTCTCTCTCGGTATCTCTCTCTCTCTCTCTCTCGTTATCTCTCGTTATCTCTCTCTCCCTCGTTATCTCTCTGTTATCTCTCTCTCTCGTTATCTCTCTCTCTCTCGGTATCTCTCTCTCTCTCTCGTTATCTCTCTCCTCTCTCGTTATCTCTGTCTCTCTCTCTTAAATTGCCTCGCCAGCTGAGTATGTTTGTAAACAAAAAAGGGGTTTTTGCGTTCCATTTGTGACACGCGAACCCAACCCTGAACCCAGAACCCAACCCTGAACTGAAAGAACTGGTTCATGCAACTTGGGCACAAATGGAAGAGGCCTTATATATATATATATATATATATATATATATATATATATATATATATATATATATATATATATATTATATATATATATATATATATATATATATATATATATATATATATATATATATATATATATATAATATATATATATATATATAATATATATATAATATATATATATACATATATATATATATATACATATATATTATATATATATATATATATATATATTATATATATATTGTTACGAACGTGCTCCTGGACAACTCGAGCTCACGTTCGAGGACAACTCGAGCTCAAGATCGGGGGAAACGCCATGCCGGTGTTGTGGCTGGCTGGCTGGGGCCCGGGAAGGACACGAGGCCTGACGAAGTGGCGTCTCCCGCGGTAGGTGAAGTCCCTGCTGGTGTTGTGCCGGAAGGAGGTAAGGTGGTGTCTCCCAGGGAGGTGACGTCTACCGTGGCACTGTGTGGCGCCCGGAACGAGGCGGCCGGCACTGTGGTGTGCCTGGGGTGGCACTGTGTGGCGTTGAGAGGCACGGGGACTTTCGGGGAGAGGAATTGCTCCTGTGGTAGTGTTGCAGCGCCTGTACGAGGCGGCCGGCACTGTGGTGTGCCTGGGGTGGCACGGTTTCGCGGTGGGTTGTGGCGCCTATACGAGGCGGCCACTGTAGTGTGCCTGTGAGAGGTACTGGGGTTGTATTGTGACTGTTGTAGCGTCTCCCTACGACGGCCGAGGAAGAGGTCGGGGGTTGTGACGTTGCATTGGTGTCAGGAGTTGTAAATTTGTAGTGAGTGACCTTGCAACTTGTACTGTGAGTTATTTGAATATAACACCGTGAAGGATCCCTTGTGTTTGCCTAAACCCTTCCCCCCTGAGTGTATGAACAGCCAGAGAAGGGGAACCGAGCCTGTTATGTCCTCAATTCCTAGCACGAGCCCTGTTTACGAGCTACGCGTCCCCCCCCCCCCACCCCTCTGTCTTAAGCACCCTGCCTGCTTCCCTGCATCTCAAGAGAGCAGCCCGGAGTAGGTGTAGCTGAGGACAGCGAAGGTAAGGAGGGGGGCGTTCGTTGCAATATATATATATTTTATATATATATATATATATATATATATTTACTGCTACTGTTCTTGAGATATCAATGAAAATGTGTTTTTCGCTACATTTTCCAAGGAGTTGATTTTGCCTTCAAAATTTGGCCTTTTTTTTTCACTAGAGTTTGATGACACTTGGTTCCTATTAGCATTCGTACATGCTGATCACGAATCTGGGCTTAGTTTTACGAAATATGGTTTTGAAATATCTTTTTGAGCCGTTCTCAGCTTATTTATCCCCGTAAACATATCATTTACGCCTTTTATGCCCGTCTGCTGCTATTATCTTAACAATATAATTATGTAAATACACAACAAATATACATATAAGAACCCAGGCTATACTTACGTAGGACGGAGTAAAGCAAGTTTCTTCCACCATACAGTGTGCTGCTGCGCGCGCGTTTTCTTTGAGTCTGCCTTGAAAAAGAATTTCCCACACCTGAATCGGACTGCCGGAGTTTTGGGGGCGGATGTTGAGAGCAAGCTAGGGGGCCTGATCCACTGGGGCGCCTGTGATTAAGGCAAACTGCTCCTACCGCCTATGCTCAGTCGAGGAAGCCGCCTTATTGGCACCGCTTAAGGCGCTGAAACTAAGGCATGGTCCGACCCTGCCTTAATGAGCTGCGGGTTGGCCTTTGACAGACATTCAACTTCTGTTTAGAAGGCAAATACAGCCTTGTTACAGTTGCTACAACGTAACAATTGGTGTTTACGTAATAATAGTGTTGCAAGGTGTGTATGAATCGATCGTGGAAGACTAAATATGGCACTAGGGGGTTGGTTAAATGCTGGCAATAGCAATGTTGTGTGTTGTGAGTTGCAAGCTGGTCTTGTCGGCGGAGCGACTGCATGGCTGTGCTGAGAAAATGTCACAGAGGTTGGTACTCCGCCCGCACTAAAATGTTGTACTATTACACGGTATTATCATACTATCAGATGATATTTAGGACAACTGAACATACCATGATCTACACGAGACATTAATGCATATCATGAATGTATAAAAATTATAGTAAACTATACTTATAATAAGATAAAGACAGCAAAATTAAATCGTGTATAAATTATTTTTTTTTTACCTGTTTTTATTCAACTCCTTATTCCTGTAATTTTGCTTGCATTACATTTTCACTCACTGTCTCGGAATCAGTAAACCATTCCGATTGTGATGGTATATGACACGTCCCAGTGCAAAAATATATAGGTGGTCAAAACCTGCGATGAACGCAAACTTGTGACGAAACAGCTTTTCGGCGGGGGCGAGCGTTGCAATGCCATCCTCGCCTTTGTGCAGTGGTGAGGGAGGGAGGCACACAATTCTTGCTTCGGTGGAGAAGTGTTCAAGCCTTGGATTGGTCGAAGCTGCCTAAGCAGCGCTCAGACAGGCAACGTGATTGGATAGCAGGATTCTCGGACCTCGCCCAATGCCTAAGGCGTTGGAGGTGTAAGGCAAGGAAAAGGCGCCTGAATTATCGACTGTACCACATACCACTATATCTCTGGACTGTTTATGCGCCAGTGTTTTGAATCACCGTGCTGCATCCCGGGCCCCAACGGGGAGCGTCAGTTTCCTTAGAACGCTCGGTGAGGGAAACTACACTACCGCATCGTCTCCGTAAGTTTTTTTTTTTTTATATTTGTTATTTCTCCGTGCACGTTTTTATTAGTGCGACATAAAAGGTTGCTACCCATTCAAGCCTTTGTGGCAAAATCAATTGGTTAGGTGCCGGTTACCTGGCACATTCGGTCTTAAACATTCACATGTGTGTGTCCTACTATGACCTCCTCGTGAACAAGGAGACTTCACGTGAACATACCGAGGTGAACGTATAAGTGGGTGCCGACGGGATGTGAGTTACGCGGGCAGGATGTGTGATTGTCGCTGTGAAATCATTCACAGGTTTCTTGAGTCGCGGGAGGCTGGTGTGTCCCTCCCAGTTCGCTGTCTCTCTCACCAAAGACGAGTGCCACATATACAGGTGGCTTTGGAAGGAGAAGGCGACGAAGTATGCCCTGTTTGGCTGCACCAAGCCCACGGCGGCCTTCCAGAAGGTCATTGTCACTCTAGGGAGGAAGACGACCAGCTGCCCACATTGCGCTGTGCCAACAACCACTGTTTTCTCTAGAAGGTGTACCTCTCAATGTCAGGTGCCCTGTTCAATGCTTTCACATCTAATTACAGCAAAGAAAAGAACAGTGAAGTGCATGCCAAGCGTAAAAACAGTGCAAGTGTGTCTCGCAACCAGAACACAGACAAGAAGAAAAAGCTGACTGGTTGCAAGTAGTAGAAGACTAAAAGTTGAAGGCTGAGTGTTTTGTGTTTATTGTTCATTAGTGTGTGTGGATATGTGATAATAACCAGACAGTCACACCTACATAATATTCATGCCTCTTAATAATTCCTACACATACATGCTATGTTGCAACACTGTATGTGACACATGACAACAGCGCGCGCTGCGTCGCCGCTCCATGTAGCCAGTCGTTGACCCGCGCTCAGACCTTCAAGACCAGCCCTTCGCTGGTGGTCCAGCGCATATCTCTGTTCCTTACAATAAACAACCTACGGAAGATGCTCGCTTCTCCTTCGGATAAACTCCCCTCAACCACTCCGTTTAATCACTGCAACCCCGAGTAACATGGCGCAGATCGCAGGTATAAGAACATAGAGACGGGCTACGACTCCCGCCATTCCCCAGAACACAACACCGCCTGGACGTCACGAGGCATCTCTTCACCGACCCACGCTTCCTCCCTGGATTACTTCTCCAACGACGTGTGCTCGTGTGCCTGTGAACAGACGTAAGGCGTGTGGACTGCGCGTATGACGGTAGGGTCACCAGTGTATTATAAGTGTTGTGTGTGTTTTTCAGTGTGCGTTTTTGGTACCGGGGCCCCGTTGGTTGTTCATCGGGTCGCCGCTTGGTACGGTTGACCTTGAAACCAGGTGCGGGCGGCTAGAGACACCCCCCCTTCTCACCCACCCCGCTCCAACGTCACACACACACACACACAACACACACAGAACCCACAATTCCCTGTGTTTTTTTTATATTCCACGTACGGTGGTTATCTGTTAGCGTCTCCCTTCAAGATGTCATTCCCCGTTTTGTCACCCGCGGCAAGCGGCTCGAAGGATGACGAAGAGGAAATCGCTTCCCCACCCTTTGAACCACTAAACACAACATATTCATCCCCGCTACCGGGGGACGCGATATCAAGTTTGATTCGCTATTTGGAGGAGTCCCGGTTTTCAGCTGATAATCGACGCATCCAGGATGAAGAGAGGTGCCAGCGTGACGAGGAGAGACGATTACGTGACAACGAGGCCAGGAGAAAGGAGGAGGATTCACGGTTTCAAGTCCTTGTCACACTCTTGTCTCCTCCACAGGCCTCGGCCAGCGCGCGGCCTGCCTCCCCTACCCCCCCCTGTCACGACCACCGCCTCGATCGCCGCCTCTCCTGTGGCTGCCACGCCCACCGTCGCGACTCCCGCGACAACCACCGCCCCACTCGCCGCCTCTCCTGTGGCTGCCACGCCCACCGTCGCGACTTCCGCTGGCAAACATGTGGCCCACAGTCCACCGACGTTGCTGGCTGATCCTTTCTGCCAAGTTTTCCGGCAGTGGCGTCGTCTGTGGGAAGATTACTCCACCATGCTGGATTCACAGAGGCTGCCACGACATAAGCAACTCATCCAGCTGCGGATGGCTGTGTCACTGGACGTACAAAGGATCCTAGAACATACCCTAGGGATCGCACCTGACACTTCCTTGACTGTGACAGAGGTCTTAGACACCCTACAGTCCCACTTCAAGAGTCAACGAAATAAAGCACTACGCCGTCGAGAATTCCTGTGTAGCAGGCTGACGGCGAGTCATTCTCCGATTTCTTCGTACGCCTGAAGAACCTGGCAGAGGAGGTCGACTTGTGTACTGGTAACGCTATGACGTGCGCGGAGATACAATTGAAAATGGTTCTGCTGATTATGGGTGTGCGAGATGAAGAGCAGATTCAACGCCTTATCTCCCTAGACACAGGCGCTTCTCTTCAAGACGTGGTCACCTGTTGCCGTTCCTTCGAAGCCACCCGCCATTCAGCCTCCGCTATATACTCGTCTCCAAGCCAGCTTCGCGTCATGTCTACCTACAAGAAAGGCAGGCGCCACGACAAGACGCCTCATTCACCTCAACAGCCACCTTCAGGTCAGCACGTGAAGACTCAACATAGAACAGCGGTTCCCAGCCCTGCTCACCCCAGCAAGTCTTGCGCGCGGCGACATGGCCCAAAGTGTCCGGCCAGGGCTGCGTCTTACTACAACTGCGGCCGTCAAGGTCATTGGGCGGGGACTAACAAGTGCCCCACCAAGACAGCCCAATGCCGCCTCTGCACCAGGACTGGCCACTACGACAGGTTCTGCCGCAACACGCCTAGCCACGATGGCCAGGGTGGCGCGTTAAACGTTGGTCGCGCATCACCCACCTCACGGCGTAAATACAGCAACTGTCGTAGCCTAACAGATGTCTCACCTTCCAGTGCCATGACTCCCACCCCGGTCTGCGTTCACCTGGTGCACGGCGAGTCCACTTCAAGGCTCCAGATGTTACCAGACACAGGCGCCGACGTCACTGTCATCGGCACGAGACACCTGCAAATGCTTCACATCCCCCTCAGCAGCCTACAGCCTCTACCGTCCACTACTACGCTGACAGTGGATGGGTCAGAAATGACACCTGCTGTGGGATGTTTTTACGCTACTTTACGGCTCCACGGGAAATCTTGTACCGCCAAGATACAGGTGCACGAGGGTATTCAAACGCCCCTCCTCTCCTACGGCCACCGCATGGAGCTGGCTATCATTTCACCTGCCTTCCCGAAGCCACTATTGGAGGTAAAGCACGTCAACAGATGCGCTGAGATGACTCTCCCTCCTACCACGTCCCTGTCAGCTGCACGGGCGCGCTTTCTGCGCGAGTTTCCGGACGTGTTACTCTCCAAGGCGGATCTCAAAATGTCTCCTCTAAAACCCATGGTGGGCAAACCCATGAGGGTGAAGGAGGGAGCCGTACCATTCGCCATTCACACACCGAGGCAGGTTCCCTTCGCTTTCCAGCGTCAAGTTCAGGAGGAACTTGAGTCGATGGCGCGTCAGGGAATCATCAAGCCTGCCGGTGACGACCCTTCAGAGTGGTGTCACCCGCTAGTCGTCGTGGCTAAGGATAAAGGCGTGAGAATCACGGTGGATTTCACGAAACTCAACTCTCAAGTGGCCCGCCCAACACATCCTGCCCCAACTCCATTCACCGCCGTCCACAGTGTCAACCCGTCAGCGCGTTTTTTCACCACAGCGGACGCCTTGTGCGGGTACTGGCAGTTGGAACTACACGAGGACGACCAACACCTGACAACCTTTATCACACCATACGGCCGCTTTCAACACTGCAGAAGTTCCATGGGTTTCTCGGCTACCGGTGACGCTTACTGTCTCCGTGGCGACCTGGCCCTGCAGGGTGTAAATAACTGCGTTAAGGTGGTTGACGACATACTCCTCTTCGACGACGACTTCCCCACGCATCTCCAACGTATTCACCAGATGCTCACTAGATGTCGCAAGTACGGGATCACACTTAACAAGGACAAGTTTGTGGTCGCCGCGCCTAGTGTAAGCTTCTGCGGGTATAACCTCTCAGCTGAGGGCGTGGCCGCGGATGAGGACAGAGTCAGTGCCATCCGGGACTTCGCGACTCCCGCTAACTTGACTGACCTCCGCTCATTCATGGGCCTGGTAAACCAGCTGTCAGAGTTCACCCCAGCCATCGCCGCTGCCGCCTAGCCACTCAACCCCCTGATGAGCCCGAAAAGAACGTTTACTTGGACACCTGATCACGACGAGGATTTCACTCGTGTCAAGATGGCGCTGCTTCGACCGCCGATTCTCGCTCACTTTGACCCAGCACTTCCAGTTATTCTTCAAAGTGACGCCTCTCGCCTCTACGGGCTTGGTTACGCCCTTCTGCAAGACCATGGCCAGGGACGCACATGCCTCGTTCAGTGTGGCTCAAGGTTCCTCGCTGACGCCGAGACCCGCTACGCCACCATTGAACTCAAGCTGCTCGCCGCCGCCTGGGCCATGTCGAAGTGCAGGCCTTACTTGATAGGCCTACAGAGCTTCACGTTGATGACGGACCATCGACCCCTGATCCCGATTCTCAACCACTACACCTTGGACGCGGTTGAGAACCCTCGCCTCCAACACCTCAAGAGAAGATTTCGCCCTACCTGTTTACGGCCGTGTGGCGTGCTGGGAAGCAGCTCTGCATCCCCGATGCCCTGTCACGAGCCCCAGTTAGCCGCCCCACGCCAGAGGACGAGATGGTGTGCGCCGAATCCGCAGCACACCTCAGGAGCGTCGTGTCCCTCAACGCCATCAACCAGGATCAGGACCCTTCACACCTCGATCCGCCACACCAAGACGCCGATAGGACGATCCAGAAACTCCGAGCTGCAGCAGCGACAGACCCGTCGCACACCCGCCTACGGGACTGCGTGACGTCAGGATTCCCTCCTAATCGGTACACCCTGCACAGCTCTCTACTCCCCTACTGGAAATTCCGTGACTGCCTGTACGCAGACGGGGAGCTGGTCCTGTATGGCCAGAGAATTGTGGTTCCTGTGTAGCGGCTTCAGCGGTCACCCCTTTCAGTCTTATCAAGTTTCCCGTTCTCTTCACGTGCTGTCCCTAGGAGAACCAGCGTAGCAACGTTAACTATCCTATTTTATATTCTTCATATTTTGTTATTGTCATTATCATATTATACACTATTGTCAACTTTTCAATACAGTTAAATATATACAACGTGTAACCCGCAATGTATACTAGAAGTGTCTTTGGTGAAACTCGCAGTCTTGGGCGAGTTCCACATTTAACCTTCAGATAACCATTTGTAAACCAGAATTTCTGTATATGTAATCCAGATTTTAATGCAATAAACTAACCTGAACTGACCAAATGAGTTTCTATCATTCCAGTTCAACCATAAGCTATGAACACTCCTGCTAGTTACAAATGGTGACCCCGGAGTGTAGCTAATGGTTCCTAGGTTGGCTAAAACTGATGCTGTACATCACGGCATAGAAATGCAATTTCTATGCTTTGCTGGACACATGAGCACACTTCTCCTAGTAGTGGGACCTGCGTCTTCGGAAACATCCGTCCCACTGCTCCTGCTGTATATTCCTAGCCTCCAGCTTCACTGGTGATCGCTAGGTTGAAAGCGGGATCGGGAGAATTACACTTCATACGTGTAGCCGCCACCTAGTCAGGTTTCCCACCCAGACCCCGGCACCTTCTGTGCCTTCCTCAGGGCATTTTTGCCCTCAGACGCCTTACTGCGTCCTCAGCGGTCTATGCGCATTCAGCGCGGCCACTACTCCTCCGAGGCCTCACTGCGGCCTATGCGCATTTAGCGCGGCCGCTGCCCCCTCCAGACGGCTCACCGCGTCCTCAGCGGCCTTATGCGTGTTTAGCGCGGGCCCTGCTTCCTCAGACGCCTCAGTGGCCTATGTGCACTCAGCGCAGCCACTCCACCCTCTGACGCCTCCTTGCGCCCTCAGCACGACCTCACGCGCATTCTGCGCAGCCCCACGGTGTTATTGAATCACTCTACGGCCGCCACTCGCCGCCCAATGGATTACAGTGGGCTCTGTGGATTACCAGCCCTGTGGATTACTCAACCCTCAACTCCACAGTGTTAAAGTGACTCGCTCCACGGCCGCCGCTCGCCGCCCTATGGATTACTCAACAGCCCTGTGGATTACTCAACCCTCAGCCCCACAGTGTTAAAGTGACTCGCTCCACGGCCGCCGCTCGCCGCCCCATGGATTACTCTACTCTTCCGCGGATTAACGGTGCTCCCACCCCCAGTTAAGTGCAGTTACTCACCGGCGTACAGTTACACACCAGTGCTACTTGCGTAACCGTGTTTCGTTCCCTGAACAACTGGGACACTCGTCCAGTCCACACCTGCGCTTTCACTCAACTTCGCCATGCCTGACGACGACAACCTACCCACTGCACCAGCAGTGACACTGAGAGCGCCACCTTTCTCTCCACTTAACCCGTCCATGTGGTTCGCTGTCCTGGAATGCGGATTCAAAGCATCCAAAATCACAAACAAGCTCACCCAGTTCACCCACGCCGCTAGTTTCCTGCCTCTCGACGTCCTTCCACAAGTTGCTGACGTAATCTCAACAGCTGCCACCTCCGCCACACCCTACGAAGACCTAAAAACGTGCGTACTCTCAAGCCTCCAGTCTTCTACCGCCACCCGCCTTAAAGAACTGTTCTCCAAGGACGAGTTGGGTGACGAGAAACCGACAGACCTACTGCGTCGCATGAAGCTACTACTGGGTGACAAGTACAGCACTTTCGACCCAGAGTTGTTCAAACAGCTGTTTTACCAACGCCTGCCTACTGCTACACAGAACGTCCTTTTCTGCATCAAGGATAACCTAGACCCCGATGCCATCGCCAAGTTAGCAGACGACTTTGTGGCAACAGTTCCTACACAACATGTCTCTTCAGTGTCCTCAGCTTCGACCCAGGACAACACTCAGCTCGCCTTGTTCACCCAGCTGGTATCCCAGCTCACGACAGAAGTCACCTCTCTCAAGAATCAGTTCACGACTGAGGTCACTTCTCTCAAGAGGCAAATGCAGGACCACCAACGACCCCGCTCATCCACACCTCAGCAACGCCAGTACCGTCCACGGCCACCCACACCTCAACGCCGCCAGCAACGCTTCCGCTCGAGAAGCCCAGGACTCTGCTGGTACCACGACAACTTCGGCAGCAAAGCCTCAAAGTGCGACCCCCCCTGCTCGTACGCGGCATCAAACGAAAAAGGCGAGTACTAGTGCAGCGTACTTCTCGCCAAACCTCATCGCTGCTCCGCTTTCACGACAAACGCTCCAACTTCAGTTTCCTGATCGACACCGGCGCCGATGTCAGCGTTATCCCCGCGCCCGCCAGTCTACGAACCTTACCTCCCATCCTGCATCTTTTCGCCGCTAACGGGACCAAAATACCTGTTTACACACGGCGCACCTTGAAACTCAATCTCCACCTACGACGTTCTTTCGAATGGACCTTCTACGTCGGGAACGTTTCTCAAGCAATCCTCGGGGCAGATTTCCTGCGGCACTTCAACCTCTTGGTGGACGTCAAGGGTCAAAAATTGGTTGACCCACTCACCTCCATCTCCTCCACAGCCCGTCCAGCACCAGGACACAGCATGCACCTCTCTGTCATCCAAAAGGACCACCAGTTCGCCGACCTTCTTAGATCTTTCCCTACGCTGACTCAACCTTACTCAGCCAGCTTGCCCGACAAACACCATGTCACGCATCACATCGAGACCACAGGACCTCCAGTACACGCCAAGGCCCGTCGCCTAGCGCCTCAACGCTACCGGCAAGCCAAGGCCGAGTTCGAGTCTCTGATGCGACAAGGTATTGTGCGGCCCAGCAGCAGCAACTGGTCATCAGCCCTCCACGTCGTCCCCAAGAAGAACGGCGACATACGGCCCTGCGGAGACTACCGTGCCCTCAACTCTCACACCCAAATGGACAGATACCCGGTGCCAAACATCCAGGAGTTCTCGTCCCAACTCATCGGCTCCAACATTTTCTCACGCATAGACCTTGTCAAGGCCTTTCACCAGATCCCAGTCCACCCTGATGACATCCCGAAGACTGCCATCATCACGCCTTTCGGCCTGTTCGAGTACGTCAGGATGCCTTTCGGTCTCATGAATGCGGCCCAGACCTTCCAACGTTTCATTGGACGAGGTTCTTCGAGGTTTGCCTTCCTGCTTCGCATACATCGACGACCTACTCATCGCGAGCCCAGATGAAGCCTACACCCGCCAGCACCTTCACCAAGTCCTCACCCGCCTGCAAGACTACGGCATACAGATCAACGCGGACAAGGTCTGAGTTCGGCGTCACCTCTCTCACCTTCCTCGGCCATACTGTAACTCCAGCAGGTTTCGCTCCACTCCACACGAAGTGTGAAGCCATTCGGCAGTTCCGAAGCCATCCACCAGCGCAAAAATCAAAGAATTCCTGGGCATGATCAATTACTACAACCGTTTCATCCCACGCTGCTCTCCTCCTTCAGCCACTCCACGCCATGATCAGACCTGTAAGCGGGGTCAATCTGTCACACTGATCTGGACTCCGGATGCTGACGCTGCTTTCCTCGCAGCTAAAAAGGCCCTCACCGACACAGCCATGTTGTCTTTCCCATCCCCTGACGCGGAGACTTCCATCGTGACGGACACCTCCGACACTGGACCGGTTGCCATCCTCCAACAACTCGTCGACGGTGCCTGGAAGCCGATTGCCTTTTTCCACAGAAGCTCAACACGGCCGAAACCAAGTACAGCGCATTCGATCGAGAACTTCTCGCCATCTTCAAGGCCGTCAAGCGTTTCCGCTACTTCATTGAAGGCCGTCACTTCTGTGTGTACACCGACCACAAGCCTCTCACTACTACCTTTTTGAAAAACAAGGACTCTTACCACCACGGCAGTTTCGCCACATGGATTACATTTCTCAATTCACGACCGACATCAGGTACATCAAAGGTGCAGACAACGCCCCCGCAGACGCCCTCTCCCGAAACATCACTGCTGTGACGTCCTTTTCTCTTGACTACGCCGCCATAGCTGCTGACCAGTCCGACGACGCTGAATTGAAACAAGCTACTGCACAACCCGGCGCTCAAAATGAAGCAACTCACGCTCCCAGGTACCAAGGTCGTCCTCTACGCTGACATCTCTACAGACACCTTCCGTCCCTACCTGCCACAACGACACCGCTACCAGGCTTTTCGTCAGCTCCACGATCTCTCTCACCCCGGCATCCGAGCTACACAGCATCTGATGACGTCCCGTTTCGTATGGGAGGGCATCAACAGAGACGTCAGACGTTGGACTCGCACCTGCACCAGCTGTCAAGCCTCCAAGGTGACTCGGCACACCCACTCTCCACCGGCACTTTCTCACCCGTCACGGAGAGATTCGACCACGTCCACATTGACCTGGTCGGGCCCCTGCCACCTTCTGCCGGTCATCGCTACATCCTCACCTGCGTGGATGCGCTTTTCACGTTGGCCCGAAGCCACCCCTATCGCTGACATCACAACGGACACCGTCGCCCACGCCTTCATCACTACCTGGGTCTCCAGGTTCGGTGTCCCACTCAGCCTCACCTCAGATCGTGGCGGCCAGTTCGAGGCCAGAGTATGGAACAAGGTCATGACCCTGCTCGGCATCCGCCGCTACAGGACTTCCAGCTACCACCCACAGGCCAACGGCATGGTCGAACGTTTCCATCGCCAATTAAAGTCCTCCCTCATGGCTCCGCCCAACGAGAGAATTGGCCCCTGGCTCTCCCCATCGTTCTCCTCGGCATCAGATCATCCCTGAAGGAGGACCTGCACCACTCCTCGGCTGAGCTGGTTTACGGCACCAGTCTTAGACTCCCAGGTGAACTACTGGTGAAAACACCCGACCCTGCACCCTGCAGTGTCCACGACTTCGCCTCTCGCCTCAAAAGTACTATGGGAAGCCTTCAGCCAGTGCAGCCTCGTTCTTCCCCAAGGAAGACCTTTGTGAGCCAGGACCTCGACACCTGCACCACGTTTTCATACGCGTAGATGGCCGTTCGCCGGCCTCTAAACGCAGCCCTACCAAGGCCCCTACCTCGTCCTGAGAAGGACCAGGAAGACTGTCACCATTGACAGAAACGGTACTCAGGACGCAGTGGCCATCGAACCGCGTCAAACCGGCATACCTGTTTGGCCCCAGATCAAGCCCACATCGCTACCATCACATCGCCAACACCCAGGCAACGCCGCTCTACCAAAGTCTCGTTCCCTCCTCCCGGTCACTAGGGGGGGGGTTATTGTAGCGGCTTCAGCGGTCACCCCTTTCAGTCTTATCAAGTTTCCCGTTCTCTTCACGTGCTGTCCCTAGGAGAACCAGCGTAGCAACGTTAACTATCCTATTTTATATTCTTCATATTTTGTTATTGTCATTATCATATTATACACTATTGTCAACTTTTCAATACAGTTAAATATATACAACGTGTAACCCGCAATGTATACTAGAAGTGTCTTTGGTGAAACTCGCAGTCTTGGGCGAGTTCCACATTTAACCTTCAGATAACCATTTGTAAACCAGAATTTCTGTATATGTAATCCAGATTTTAATGCAATAAACTAACCTGAACTGACCAAATGAGTTTCTATCATTCCAGTTCAACCATAAGCTATGAACACTCCTGCTAGTTACACCTGCAGCCCACCGCCGCTGCACCCTTGCTCGGCTGCACGACAGTCACCGAGGTGTCGCAGCCACGAAGTGCCGGGCACAGCAGACTGTCTTCTGGCCAGGTATCGATACCGACATTACTAGCACCGTCCAAGCCTGCGAGCCATGCCAGATCCTACAGCCCAGTCAGCAACAGGAACCACTACTGTGCGACGACCACCCCTCCAGGCCTTTCGAGTCCGTCTCCGCAGACTTTTTCTCCGTCGCCGGGAAGTCGTTCCTGGTCATCGCGGATAGACTCTCCGGGTGGCCTGTGGTCGTCCCCTGCGGGGCCGATACTACCGCAACGCACACCATACGGCTCTTCTGCCGGTACTTCCAGGAAGTTGGTGTCCCGCTCCGCCTCAGGACTGATGGCGGGCCCCAATTCACCAGCACTCCCTTTCCCGGGAATTTTCACGGAGCGCTGGGGTGTCTACCACGCGGAAATCTTTGCCCCCATTGCCCCATCTAATGGCCACGCCGAGGCGGCCGTCAAGTCGGTAAAAACACCTCATCCTCAAGACGGCCGCCCAAGGCAACATCGACAGTGAAGACTTCCACAGGGGTCTCCTGGAGCTTCGCAACACCCCCTAACTCCACGGGAAGATCCCCTGTGATGACACTTTATGGCCACCCGCTCCGCTCCTGGGGTCCCTGCCCATCCTAAAGTCCTTCTCGAGGAGTGGCAGGCCCGCACAGAGGACTGTGATCGCCGAGCTGTCGCCCGTGCTGAGCAGGTAAAGGGCTCAGTACGACCAGCATGCCCCCCCCCTACCCAGGCTGTGTGTCGGCCAGACCGTCCTTGTCCAGGACCCGACATCACACCGATGGGAAAAGGGTCGTAGTTGTTATGGGCTGCGGCACGACCAGGGACTTCGAGGTGCGTCTCCCTAGGGGGCGCGTCTGGTGGCGAAACCGCCGTTTCCCCCCCCGACCCGTTCCAACCCCTAGTGACGACACCCCCCCCCCACATCCCTGTCTCCCCTTGCTCGGACGAGAAAATCACGTCCCCTTTCATTCCACCCCCTGTGACCCCGCGCCGTTCTAAGGGGCCCAAGGAACAGGAGTCCGCTCGAAACTAAGCGCTACGAGCGTGAAGGGGGAGGGAGGTGGGGAAATATGTGATAATAACCACAGTCACACCTACATAATATTCATGCCTCTTATAATTCCTACACATACATGCTATGTTGAAAACACTGTATGTGAACATGGCAACAGCGCGCGCTGCGTCGCCGCTCCATGTAGCCAGTCGTTACCCCGCGCTCAGACCTTCAAGACCAGCCCTCGCTGGGGGTTCCCGCGCATATCTCTGTTCTTTACAATAAAACCTACGGAAGATGCGGCTTCTCCTTCGGATAAACTCCCCTAAACCACCCCGGGTGAATCACTGCAACCCCGAGTAACATTGTGTAGCTCACACTGAGGTGAAGCGACTTATGTTGTTGGGGAAAAATCTGCGTTTGGGGGGAAGTCATTATCTCTGAGGGCTTGAATGGGAGAGTGAAAGGCTGTGTGACCCATTTCACTGGGTGATCTTTACTACTTAGACTACTGTTTATTCTCTCTTTCCCGAGCCTCTAGCCTCCCCCACCCTTGTAAACACGGAGAGGGGTTTTTATAATGATGATGATGAGGTGTTGGGCTGGTATAGTTAGTTTATTGTTTGTTAGTGTGTAGCCCTTTCATTAAATAGTTTGTGTATTTTGTAGTGTGTTGCCGGGCCAGCGAATTTATTGTTTGTTAGTGTGTGTGTGGGTGTGTGTGTGTGTGTTTGTGTGTGTGTGTGTGTGTGTGTATATTATATATATATATATTTTATATATATATATATATATATATATATATATATATATATATTATTTTATATATATATATATATATATAATATATATATATATAATATATATATATATATATATATATATATTTTATATATATATATATATATATATATATATGTATATATATATATATGTATATATATATATATATATATATTGTGGGATTATTTGGCACCACCGTAGCGAGCTGGCAACATTGTAGTAAGGGAGGCGCGCTTCCCCCCCCCCCCCCTGGGGGGGTTGCCCCAGGTCGGGAACCACGGCAGTGCTTTGTAGACAACACTACGATAGGATGTACCGCTCTGTTATTAAACTCATGGGAAAGACTGTGTTTCCTTGGAACCTCTCACATGGCTCTTAGTGAGTAGGATATCCTGCCTCGACATAGCACAAAGGGTACACAGAACGGCTACTCAACCACAATGGCAAGCCAGGGGCCCAGACTCTCCACTCCACACCGGCGACGCCAGCCGGCCCGTCATCATACCTCACCTACGCAGCGGGCATTGCAAGATATGTTTGGCCGGATGGCCAGGTTGGTTCACGGCACCCGGGCTCCTACTGTTAAAAAGGGGGCCTGTTTCCTGTCACTTCTGATAAGTGTGAGATGGAAATGACTGCAGCAGAGTGTCGCACGTGGAGGCGGTCTGTAGAGTCCTGGGTGGCCCTCACCGGGTGGCCAGACAATGCAGCGACGCTGCATATTCGTCTCAACTGCATCTCCCCGCTCCAGCGTGCTATCGATGCAAGATATTCAGCAGATCGGTGGGAACAACTCTCGTCAGAGAAACATTAGACGCCATTGCCGGGATGTGTTACAGTCTGTTTAACCGGGCCGTGGCGTGGGAGCACTTCTTCACCAGCAAGCATCAGTGGGAGAACACATGAAAAAGTTCTTCAACGTTGTGCTCTAAAAGCAATTGAGTGCGAGTTTAAGTGCCCTGCTTGTGATCACGACCTGTCAGAATACATGCTCTTGCGTAAGCTTATGGGGGGGTTTTGCACGACCCAGTGTTGAAGCGTGATGTGTTTAAAAATTGCGCTAACATAGAAAGTGTGAAAGAGCTTAAGAATAGTGTGGGTCGTTTGAAGCGGCCGTGAGGGACGCCCTACCCATGGCCGCACGGCTGGCATAGTGGCAGCCGCCGAGGAGCAGGATTCAGCTGACAGTGGGGTGGACGAGTCACAGGAAGTAGCTGCACGCGCTGCTCCTAAAGGCTCCAAAACCCAGCTTCCGCAACGCCCACTGCGGCAACTGTGGGGGGAACCACGCCCCAGGGAAAGCTCAGTGCCCTGCACCGCTCAGCAACCTGCCGCAGCTGCTCAAGGTCGGTCATTTTAAGAGATGCTGTAGAGGCAAAGCAGCTGGCTGTGACTGTGCTGTGGTGGCTGTGACAGGGGGGTCTTTCCCGCCACCCCACTTTGCATGTGACGGTGGCGCACCAAAGCGGCTCCCCAACGTCACCCTCGCGGGCTGACACTGGTGCCATGGTGTGTGTAGCCGGCCCTCCCTGCTCCAGGCCCTCAAGGTCAAAGGGGAAACCCTACAGCCAGTAAACGGTTTGATGGACGTCGCTAACAAGCAACTCAAGTGCATGGGGTCTTCTGTCTGTAGCTTCAGTAAAAAATGGGACGACGACGACACAACCAGTTTACTTCCTTCGTTCAGAAAAGAGTCTCGTTTGACACCCTGCAAGGGTCCCTTTGGGCCTTCTACCGCCAGGCTTCCCACACCATGCGGGCACGGTGGCTGTCACGGATGCCTGCGGGAGGCTGCAGTGTCGTGCCAGGCGCAGGTTAGAGCTTTAGGCGATTACGTCCCCCCGAGGCCCCGACGTGATGCCATTTGCCCCCCTCGAGGAGAACGTCAACAGACTGGAAGAGTGGCTGCTCAGACATTTCCTCGTCGGCACTTTCAACACTGAGAGGTCCCCACTACCGGTGATGGCTGGGGCCCCACATCACATCCACCTGATGCCCGGAGCGCAACCATACGCCTGCAACGTACCAGCATCCGTACCTAAGCACTGGGAGGCGGAGGTCAAAGCCCAGCTGGAAGAAGACTGCGACGGGGCGTCGTGGAGCCGGTGCCTACGGGTGAGGCCACAGAATGGTGCGCCAGGATGGTGGTGGGGGGAAAGAAAAAACGGGTAGCCCCGCCGCACTGTCGATTTTCCCAAAGCCTGAACGCGGCCTGCCTGAGAGAAACACACCACACGCCGGTTCCATTCGACATGGTGTCGTCAGTACCAGCACGCACGTACAAAACTGGCCGATGCTTTCTGGGGCTTCCAACAAATTGAGCTAGACGAAGAGAGCAGGCGGCTTACCACCTTCCTCACTCCATGGGACGCCATACCCCTACCAAAGAAAACCCTTGGGGCACTGCTCAGCGTTTGGATGCCTACATCAGAAGATTTAATGACGCGATCAAGGACAAACCCACGGAAGTACAAGTGTGTGACGATACCTTGTTGTATGACGCCGGCGTGGGTGATGCGTTCTGGCACACGTATATCTTTTTGGAGACCCGGTGCCCTCGGGCCCGGGGTCACCTTGAAAAACCCGAAAAGTTTGCCTTCTGCAGGAGAGAGGCGGACTTCGTTGGTTTTCACCTCGACTGGGAGAGTTACCCCGCCGACAGCAAAGCCTGTCAGCAAACAGGGGAGTTTAATGCCTGAACAGCCTACGCTCACAGACATCAGTCATGGTACGGCCTGGTCAACCAGCTTGGGACCTTTCCTGGTGACTGCACCCGTGATGGAGCCCTTCAGAGATCTCAAAAAACCAACGAGAAAAAGGGTGTTACTGGGACAGCAGTTTTTCCAGTTCAGGTTTTCCCTCAGGCCCAGGAAACCATCTGCCCAGCTGGCCATGGACGGGGTTGGTCTATTATGACAGGACCAGGGCCCCCAGCAGCAGTAACAGACTGGAGCCGAGACGGCATTGGCTACGTTTTTGCTCCAGTAATACTACAACTGCACCTCCACAGATACTCCATTCTGTTGCAGTGGCGGGTGGAAGCTGGCACGTGCGGCAGCCGCCACTTACTTCCGCCGAGCAGGCTACTCGGCGGTGGAGGGCGAGGCGCTGGCGTTGGTATGGTGTCTCCGCAAAGGGCCCGGTTGTTCCTGCTGGGTTGGCCTAACCTCGGTCCTGGTGACCGATCATCTCCCTCTCGTCGGGCCCGTTTTAAAGACAGGCCATGGGCGACATTGCCAACCCACGCCTCTTCCGCCTCAAGGAAAACTATGCAGTTCCGGTTCACCATTAGTACCTGCCAGGGAAGAAAAAATGCGCAACGGACGCTCTCTCCCGCTTCCCGTCCATAAGAGCGAGGCCGGAAGAGGAGGACTGTGACCAGGAGGAGGACTTGTGCGTGGCAATGTGCGCCGCCACGCTCACCTCTTTGAGCCGTGACGACCGCATCACACTGAACGAAGGGGACGTGAGAGTTAGAGCCAGGGGCGATCCCGTATACCAAAAGGCTACTGACGAAGGTATGAGCAGCCAAACTGGCACGCCCACAAGGCACAAGAGGCCCCTGCATGCGTTTCCCTTCTACACAGTGCGGGACAGGCTGGCTGTAGTAGTGATCTTGGCACCTATACATTCGACCAGGGCTGCGTGCGCCTGGTCGTACCGGAGTCCCTCCGTCATCGATGGCTGCCAACTTACATGCTGGACATCAAGGGCTTGATTCCATGCTGAGGCGGGCCAGACAGTCTGTCTACTGGCTGGGCATGGAAGGGGACCTACAATATCACAGGTCACTTTGTACCGGCTGTGAGACGCATGCCCCTTTGCTCACCCCGGAATCGCTGGTCCTGACGCCCCCTCCTGAGTACCCATTCCAGTCGGTGGTGGCAGATTTGTTCCAACTGGGGGGCCACACGTACTTGGCGTACGCTGATCGCCTTACTGGTTGGCTCGAAATGGCTCACTTCCCAGCTACACTACCTCCAGTAAGGTTATTTATCCATCTCAGGAGGCTATTTACATGGTGGGGGGTCCCAGAACAACTCTCCACTGATGGGCAGTGATGGGGGCACCAACTTGGCCAGCAGCGAGGTGACTGAATTCCTCAGGAAGTAGGGAGTGGATGCGAGGGTGTCCTCGGCTTACTACCCACAATCCACGGAAAAAGCGGAGGCGTCAGTTAAGGTCGCGAAAAGGATGCTGAGAGACAACACAGGAGAAGGTGGCAGCCTTGACTGCGACAGGACATCGCAAGCCATTCTCCAATACCTAAACACACCTTTTCCCAGGTATCAACAAGTCTCCAGCACACGGAGCGACAGCTAAGGGGACGGAATACCTGTTGCCCGCCAACACTACAAAGTGGATAAACACTGGGGGCGCACCCTCAGGCAGCGAGAGGTACACATGGCTCAGTCACAGGCGGAGGTGGCAAGATAACGTGGAGGGGTGCCTCGACGGCTGTCCCTGCTGGCCGTGGGCAACGAGGTGCTTATCCAAGACACGACGACCGGTGCGTGGGACAGGGCTGTGTGGGCGTGGAAACGAGGCGTACAGATAGTATTTGGTCAAGCTGGCAGGCAACGGCAGGCTGTCATTACGTAACCGACGTCATCTCAAGGTCAACGGTACTCACTCTCCAGCGACGCCGGACAATCAGACAGACAGACAGTCCCATTCACGGCCGGTCTCACCACAGCCCCCACCATCTTCAGCAGCGCCTCCGGTGACTACCGGGAGACCTGTGAGGCAACGAAGACAGTCGGCGCGGCTGACTGATTATGTGTAGTGGGCTACTGTAGTTGTGTTCACATATTCTTTTTTGTTGTATACACACACACACACACACACACACACACACACACACACACACACACACACACACACACACACACACTCTCTGTAGGGGACTCTGTAGTGTAAGGGTTAGCACGCTCGGCTCACAACCGAGAAGTCCCGGGTTCGATCCCCGGGCGGAGCGAAAACAGACGGGCGGTCTTCTTAAAAAAAACCCGAGCCCCTGTCCACCCAGCAGTGAATGGGTACCGGGTGTTAGCCGGGGGTTTGTGACCCGCCTCCCGGGGTGGTGGTTTCGGCCAACACTAAGAACTAAGGATGAATGAGAAAAATAAATGTTGATATGGAGACGGGGCCATACGAGCGTCGCTCTGGCCCCGTAAAATACAACTAGATGAATACAACTAGATGAATACACACACACACTCAAGGACAATGCCAGCTCCAAGTGCTGTTTTTAGTTTATGGGTGTGGTGCACCCAAATAATTAATATTGTTTACTTTTTAGTTCTTGGATATTAAATCCCAATCATTTATGGGGAAGCTATGGGATTATTTGGCACCACCGTAGCGAGCTGGCACCATTGTAGTAAGGGAGGCGCGCTTCCCCCCCTCGGGGTGTCCTAGGGCGGGAACCACGGCAGTGCGTTGTAGACAACATTAGCGATAGAATGTACCGCTCTGTTATTAAACTCAAACGAAAGATTGTGTTTCCTTGGAACCTCTCATATATATATATATATATATATATATATATATATATATATATATATATATATATATATATTATATATATATATATATATTATATATATATATATATATATATATATATATATATATATATATATATATATATATATATATATATATATATATATATATATATATATATTACACTTGACAAATAAATTATGTTTGTTTTTGTTTGAAATTGAATTATTTATATCATGAACTGAAAACCTACGAAAATTAGCGTCGATATCCTTCCTGGTTACCGAGTGAACAGTGAAGTTGAAAACAGGCGCTCCAACTTTGGGGCCATTGTGCAACAGGCCGATATTCCGTGCGCAGTCCAGAGATACAGTGGTCTATGACTGTACGTACATAGGCCTGAGCCGGTGCCTTAGCCGGGCCGTTACAAAAGCGCCTGAAGACGGGTAAGGCGCTCTTTTCGCCTTACCTCTCAGCATCTCCCACCTGTATACCAATACAGAACGCGAATATGCCCCCTGGTGAGGCTTATGGTGTGGATAGCCTCGTTTCTGGGGCACTGAATGAAGTATGCGCCCCCTACGCCTGGTTACATGGCTCTGTTTTTTCGTTAATGCCTGTTTCTGCTCTCAGTAAATACCTAGTCAGGTCTTTGTAATGCTTATAGTCGCTTTACAAGCAAAGTGAAGGACCCTGCTATCTCTGGCAACTACAGGCCCATTGTCATAGCAACTGCTCTGTCCAAGGTGCTGGAGAAAGTGGCGTTCCATCGTCCTGAGGCCTTATTAGAGCACTGAATAGGTAGAGATACGTGTATAATTATTCATATGTTAACATATAGTGACACACAGACAGAAAGAAAACAACACAGTGATTGCCGCATATCGCAGTTGATAAACATCCTGGAATGTGAAAACAATTGTGTCTAGGCATGTGTCATCATCACACGCCTGAACCTGATTACCACTCATCAAAAGGAGAGATAATAAATACAAGAATGTGTAAGGAACAAAGTCAACAAAGGAAAACTCCTCTATATAAGACGTCGAACAGCCGGAAGGAGCAGAAGCGAGAGGGCGACGCTTCACTCACGCACGGCTCCGTCTGAGTAGCCCGTGTGGTTACACGCTGTTTGTCACTGAATGGTTCAAGCCTTTCTTAAAGTAATCGTCCAGACCATTTCATCATTCCTGATTTGATGTAGTTAGAGTATAGCCATTATCGAGTGTATCAACAATATGTTGTCACTTTTTGCATCCAGTCAGCCGTTTTCTAATAATCCGCAATCAAAATCTGTAAATTCCCCGAGCTTCGAAAACACTGCTGGCAACTGGCAGACGATGCGCTACGGCTCGGTGACGTAACAAAAAGAAGGCTCCTCTTCCCGCGCTGATCAGAGGCACGTAAACACAAGAGATAAATATAGTACTTGAAGATTTTTGGGTGTTTCTGATAGATGTTTTTTGCGATATGCCCATGCATGCATCCTTTATGGATGCAGCAAGACAGCTGTGCCTTACGAGAAAAGTTTGCACACGGAACGGAGTGGCGCGTGTAGGGTGATACACGCCTGTAGTGTGTTGGGGCGAGCCAGTTGTGTTGAGAAACGGTGTGTAGCGAGGGTACACAGCGGGTGAAAGACTGGATGAGAGTGTGCAGCGCGGCTAGTCGGCTATCCAGTGTGTGGGTTGGGACGACGAGTGTGAGGTGAGCCTGTGTACATGGGTGTGCTGGACAAGGGCGGCGCCCCCCGTAAGACAGTGACTCAGTTGTGGAGTGGGCGTGCCCTGTGGTGAGAGACAGTGACTCAGTTGGGAGTGGATTGGCCTGCGTGCTTGGTTTGAGAGAAAGTGACTTTGTACAGTGGTTAGTAGTAGTGTGGGAAATAAAGTCGTGCACAGCAGTTAAGTGTCTTCCTTGCAGTCCTTCCCGTCTCCTCCATAGCCCCGAGCCGTTAGTGTGTGACTAAGTTGAGAGGGGTGGATTACCCCCCCCCTCCTTCGTTACAATATGTTCTAATACCCACCACTGATCTGATCTTAGAATATGTTCTTAGACCCTTCTATGTGGCATCAGAATGTCCCTTAGCTCCGCTTGCCTAGTGTCCCCACCATTTACAGATACCTAGCTACGCCACTGGGCCAGACTGTGGCAGACTTGGTTAGACACACCAAGGTAGACTGTCTTGTATGGCAGTCTATGGCAGTCTGCATCACAAACCAGTCAACGCTCCCTTGGCTGTCACACTTTCTGCCTTTCTGCCCGCATATTTTCCAACTCTATGCTATAGTTAATGCTAGTATGTGGTTTCCGAGTAATGACGTTTGACTGTAGCTCCAAAACTAACCATAGGATTTTCTCGAAAGTACCTTCATTGTGATTCCCACACACACATGGTTTACCTTATTTACCAATCCTTGTTTTGGAGAAGTGCCAGGTCCTCCTGCTGAACCTCAGACTCCGCTAACACCTGTTCATCCACCTCGTACTCGGGCTCAAACATATAGGGTTGGGATCCCATGACAATCTGAGGTTCGTTTTCCTCATACAGTATATGCGACCAGCGTCATTTCTTTCGGTCTCAGATTGAGCATCGTACTCTAGATCTGTCACAGCGACAGATTCACTGTCTGACACCGAAGTACAATCACTCATCATAACATTTGCCGACAGGTGTCAGACAGATGTTTATATTGGAGCCTTCCTTTTCTGACGTCATCAATAATAGTCGTAGTCCTGTTGGAGGGAAGATTTTTTTTTTCGCGCGCTTTTTACAAAGTCGTATTTTTATGGAAATAAGGCCTAGAAATAAATTCTTTTGGTGGATTAGGTGTTTTGAATGTACATTCAACATAATTAGGCAAAAAAAAAATGGGTCTGGACGATTACTTTAGGACTGAAGTTCCTTGGCCGTTGGAACCTGTGACTTGTCGCTCTTCCTCACATTGTACATATTTTATATAGCTGTATATTGTATTCCTCGTTACTGGTACTTATATATTAACAAGCCTGAAAGAAACCGCTCGACTACTTTTATTAACTATACCACATCTTGGCAATCACCCCTACAGGTTCACTTTGTAAGTTACTTGGGTTGATCCCTGTTACCTGCAAATTATAGGATAGAAGAGGGTAACAGCCTACTTGTACACAGTGGAGTAATATCAGTTGAGTTATAAGAAAGACCTTGGCACTGATATGTGTGTGTAAACTTTGAGTGATATCTTGGATTTTTGGATCTTCATCATATCCCATGAATTTGCTGTCAAGTGGGGTAACTCCTTCTCGCTATAATTTCAGGAGCATATTTAATGAAAATCATAATTTTCAACCCATGAGGCTGGCAAATATACACATTTTGTATGTTTAGATGCTTACACTATTTTGTAATTCGAGTGTTGATTCTTGTAAAATTAGTCCTTTCCGTGTTTTTTTTTAATTCTTTTTTCCAAAATTATAACATACATTGATTTGCTCAAATATTATAAAATACAATTTGAATTTATGCTACTTTACATAGTTTTGTGGTTTATCATTCATTCTAAGCACAACCGTGACGAAATTTCGGAGTGAATATTAAATTATTGGTGATTTTTTTTTCAAGTTTATTTTTTACTGCGTGTATATTTTCCAGGTCACACTTCCACTATTATCCAAGATATTTATATACAGTGATAATCTAACTTTCTGATTTTCTGCTGTGATTGCTCAACTTATAGGTAAAAACTGATTGGTATTTTCAGTGTTATAAAGATCTGAAGTACAAAAATTTTGGTTTTGAAAAAAACGTTTGTAAACTTGTGAGTACCTTTATCATGAAAAACGTGACTATATTTGTGGTAATAAGGAATAGTTCATAGTAAGACTCATTGAGGACATTTTTTGAAGTACATGTAAATACAGCAAATAATACATAATACATATTATATTGTGCCCATACCACCCATGATCATACCCTTTCATACCCTTTGGCGTTTCGTAATTTTTGAACGGCCCCTATGGCTCGCTCTCATCATCATTACCCTTCTTCTTTTCTGTCCAGCTTCCTTCCTTCTTCCTTCCCCTTCTCCCTGCAATTGCGTTCCATTTTCACTTCAGATTACTTCTCTTTGCATCAGAATGGGTGTGGGACGATATTTCAAACCCAGTTATTTCGAGGAAATGGGTTTTAAGCCCCCTTCACACATTCCTCCATAATGGAACCACTATAGCGCCAACAGTGCAATGAGCAGCGCCGTCATGGTCCTTATTATATGGGTCCACTATGACAGATCGTGACGCTCGTGACGCGCTCGGCCGAGGCCACGAAAAGTTAGTGCATGCACTAAAAAATCGGGAAGCTGACCGATTGTTGTATCCAACGCAGCGCTATCGTAAGTATATCGTGACGCTATTGTTATCTATGTAGCAGCTTCGTGACACTATCGTGATCGTCGTATGTCTATCGTGACGAGGTGTCAGGATACCGTTACAGTGTGTCACGATAACCCTAATAATATGCATAAAGCCAAGACTAATAGACACTTAAAATGTATTATTATTTATATTAAAATTTACACTATTGATCTTGCATAAAACGTCACGATAAACGCAAGCATGAGTCACGATAGAGCTAATAATGTGTCATGATTGTCCTAGGAATAAAAAGGCATCACGATAACCCTAAGAATACGAAGATTGCGTCATGATAGTGCTAAATATGGGTCACGATAGAGTCACGATAGACCAACGAATGCCTAGCTGGTGAGGCATGTTGGTAAAGCTATTGACACTATATCGTGATACCTTCATCACAACGTCGTGGCACTATCGTGGTTATTGTAGCTCTATCATGACGACAAAATGATAGTTAATTTTCCATTTGTGACGTAGACCTACAACTATCGTGATAGCTTCGTGACACCGTCGTGGCGCGCACCATCGTAGCATTATCGTGGTTATCGTAGCCCTATCAATCAATCAATCATTGGGGGCATACGCCGGGGGGCGCGTCGCCTCGCCCACCCTACGACGCCACTCCCGGGGGTCACCACGCGCGAGTTCCCATGCAGGCTCCTTTCCCATACCAAGCAGCTCTCGACAAGAAACATCAACTTGCCCCAGCCACGAACCTTGTGGGCGCCCCCTTGGCCTCCTCCACGCCGGATTGTCTCTTACAGATACAACCCGATGGGAAGGATCGGTTTCAGGGTAGCGTGCCACATGCCCATATAGCCGAAGTTGGCGCTGACGGACTATGCAGGTAATAGGCCTCGATTCAGTCTCACGGTGCAATCGCTGATTCGACACGTAATCATCCCAGCGATACCCCATGATTCTGCGAAGACACTTATTACCAAAGGCATTGATTCGTCTCTTCAAGTCACTATTTAGTGTCCATGTCTCACAACCATAGAGTAAGACAGGGATCACAAGCGACTTGAAGATCCGGATCTTTGTCCTCCTGCACAGGTACCGACAACGCCAAATACTCCCGCTGAGCGAGTCCATAACACCGTGGGCTATGCCAATCCGCCGGAAGACTTCTTGACGTGACCCGCCGTCATTATGGACTGCCCTATCGTGACGACAAAATTACCATTGATTTTCCATTCGTGACGTACAGTCTTACAGCTATCGTGATACCTTCATGACACCGTCGTGGCACCTATCGTGGTTATCGTAGCTTTATCGTGACGACAAAATGACCGTTAATTTCTATTCGTGACGTAGTCTTACAGCTATCATGACTCCATCGCGACCATCTTACGACCGTCATGACACATAGGCCCAGTTGCAAGAAATGGACGTTTTCCATCGAGTACACGATAGTGAGTGGGGTGCCCGACCATCGTGCTACTCCATTGATAAGTTTCATGAACGGATGATTTTGCCCCCATCGGCATGATGTCCCGACGTCGGGAGCGAGATGTACCAACCCGTGCGATAAATAGAATGATAATATTTACTACTATAAAGAAATTCTTTCCTGTCATTTCTATCATGAATTATTGTTTTCTATAACATAAAAATAAACTAATACTTGTATTAGCAATACTGTTTTCAATAGAAAGCGGCGGTACGAAAAGATTTCACAAGTTCTGAGGTTGGTTATTTGAGTTACCATGACAACGCCCCGATGGCGTTCCAGCTGAACCTCCTCCTCCTCCTCCTCCTCCTCATCCTTCTCTCTCTCTCTCTCTCTCTCTCTCTCTCTCTCTCTCTCTCTCTCTCTCTCTCTCTCTCTCTCTCTCTCTCTCATGGTTACAATTCATTTGCGTTTCTAGATGATTCTAGTCAGTAATGTTTAGCCATATTACTTATTATCATTTCGAAATGGTAACTGCATAAAAGTAACACATACATCCAATCATAAGGCGTTTTCTGCGAGGGGGGGGGGGGGGGGGGGCAAGTGAAATTTCGCTTGCAATCGAAAATGTTTCGATTGCTCAAATTTCGCTTGCTGTTCAATCATCCAGGGAAGATGATTGCCCGACCCGCAAGAATTTGTTGCGGCAGCAAGCGAAATGTTTGTTTGGGCACTGTCGCGTTCGGCTGACGTTGCGGTGGTTTGTGCTTCAATAAAATGTGACAGTAGTGTACATTAGTTAAAATCAATCACTCCTTCTTATTTTAATATCTTATTCTATAATCTCGAATCAGGTAAGTGAGGTTGCGGCGTGTAATTAAGGATAAAATAACCGGCACATCTTTACATATTCCTATATATGCATTCAAACAGTCTTTACACACACAACACTGTGAACAGCCTCCGTCGGCCATCTTCCATCATCCTGTCCACTTGTGCATTCCTCTGTTCCAAGCTTCTGTGCTGCTTTATTGACAATATGAGCGTCACTTTTAGGTAAGAACATAGAACTGATCTAGCATAAAATCACTCGAGAAACTTTGGTCCGCCACCATGTTTTGTTTACATCTCAGCCGCCGCCTTGCCATCTCAGGAGCAAGCGACGGCAACGTTTTCTGCGGGGAACAGCAAGAGGAAAATGATCGCTTGCAATCGAAATGTTTTCGCTTGCAAGCGAAATCCCCCGCAGAAAACGCCTATAGTTAAAGTCTGTTCACTTATATCCCAGCGGGAATAGGTACCGAGCGGGTATTGGCCGGTATTATTGTTTAGGGCTGCAAAGATCCATTGAGAAATCATATAGGGTGATGTCCTATGATGCGTTCACAGGCGTGATAGTTGATCAGTCTTCTTCAGGTAGACACGTATACAGGTTCACGGCAACTAAAAATTATGAATTAGCTGCCTTTTCGGCTTAGTAACCACGTTGTTTTTATTCTTCATCAGAAATGTATTACATATTGAATATGTTGATTATTGATGTTCAATGGAAGTATTTGATAATATATGGTGCTCATCGATCATCTCATCGGTAGGGGGTTACTGCCCGACGATTTTTTCCCGATGGGGCACACGATGGGGGTGAAATGACGCTGTTCTTGAACCTGTGCAGTCGGGCATTTCCACGCCGGAACCCTATATAGGGCACATGATGAGACCTTCTTGCAACTGGCCCATATACTTACAGGAAGCGTGTCATTGTTGTGAGAATTATATCGTGGTCTGCGTTAATCGTGGACAAATTTCACGATAGCGACAATAATTAAATTATTGGCGCTATCGTGGTTCGATTATGAAATGTGTGAAGGGAGCTTTTATTAAAGCTCCCTTCAGGTCAAAGTTTTGATCCAATACCTACCGTCATTTGGGCACCAAATCTGGTCCTGAAGAGTCCAGCTGATTTAGACAAGCAAAAATCCAATTATTGCACCACAAAACCATATCATAACAAATGCACGAGGATATTTAAATTACCAGAAGGCCCGCGCTGGTTCTTTAAAAAAGATAAAAAAAGCCCTTTAAAATAGAGTGAAGCTGCGTTCGTACGAATATTTGATATATCCCGCGATTTAATATACACTTTCTTCTATCGGGTTCAACTGAGAACAGAAAATGAATACTCTTATGGTATACTAAATAAAAATTCCTCTTACGGTAAGTCAACTAATTGTATTCGGCAGGGTGGGAATTTATCTTCCTACATGTAAAATATCTAAACAGAAGACCTCAGTGCAAACCTTCATGATACAGGTATCGCCAGCCACATACATGATGGGTGCATCAACTCACTGAGTTATTCTGATGAAGAAATAAAAAATTTAAAAATAAATTATGGTACTGCTTGTACGGACATCATAGACATGGAACTACGTACCTCGTGTAGGTCTCGCGGCCTCTTGTACCCTTATCAGCAGCTTTGCATTACTTTATAAATGTGTGTCAGGTGTATGATTCCAACCATGACATTGTATATAAGTTATATAATAATATAACCAATGGCGGAACTGCGAGGGGGCTTTGGGGGGGGCACGTGCCCCCCATTTTAGGGTAGTGCCCCCCTTGGTGCCCCCACCCCTATTTCAGGGCGGTGTCCCATATTTGAATAACTAAATAAATTTGTAACGTACTGAGAAAAAAATAACCAGTAGTTTTAATCTATTTTTTTTATATTTATAATGCATTTATAATAACATGATGATGCATCAATTGTACCCATATATATATATATATATATATAATATATATATATAATTATATATATATATATATATATCTATAATATATTAGTCTAATATATGTAATTATATAAATATATTTTATATTAATTTGTCTAATAATCTAATGTAATTAAAGGGCAATGTCCATATGTTTGTTACCGTACTCCTCCCACAGTTTTCGTCGGAGAAGGCTGTAAGTGGTCTCATTAGAACCGGAAGGCTCTAACTTAGTTAGGTTTTTACGCTATTATTTTTTCAATTCGGAGCTTTTTCGGAGACTTTCTAGGAGACTTTTCATTTTTCGGATATTATTAGTTAGGGAGGGGAGGTAAGGGACGGGACGGGACGGGACGGGACGGGGAGTGGAGGGACGGGACGGGACGGGACGGGACGGGACGGGACGAGACGGGACGGGACGGGACGGGACGGGATGGGACGGAACGGGATGGGCAGGGCGGGACGGGACGGGACGGGACGGGACGCGGACGGACGGGACGGGACGGGACGGGATGGGACGGAACGGGATATTATTATGCATATTATTATGCAAAAAAAAATAAACACGGGCAAACGCCGGGGTATCCTGCTAGTATATATATATATATATTATATATATATATATATATATATATTATATATATATATATATATATATATATATATATATATATATATATATATATATATATTATATATATATATATATATATATAATATATATTATATATATATATATATATATATATATATATATATATATATATATATATATATATTTTTTACATCACAAAGGACTGGCCAAGGGCACAAAAAAAATGGGTAACACACAGCCCGCTTAGTTGCCAGTCCCTATAAAGAAGACAGTAAGATCATAATATGAAAAAGAGGGGTGAGCCAATTTAGTTCGGGAGGTGTCTTGTTACTCTTCTTTTGAAAAGATTTAAGTCATAGGAAAGTGGAAAAATAGAAACAGGAAGAGAGTTCTAGAGTTTACCAGTGAAAGGTATGAAAGAGTAAAGATACTGATTAACTCTTGCATTAGGAAGATGGACAGAATAGGGATGAGAATGAGTAGAAAGTCTTGTGCAGCGAGGCCGCGGGAGGGGGGGAGGCATGCAGTTAGCAAGTTCAGAAGAGCAGTGAGCATGAAAATAACGGTAGAAGAGAGCAAGAGAAGCAACATTGCGGCGGTGATTTAAAGATTGAAGACAGTCAGTCGGAGGAGGGGAGTTGATGAGACGAAAAGCTTTTGACTCAACCCTGTTTAGGAGAGCTGTATGAGTGGATCCTCCCCAAACATGTGAGACATACTCCATACATGGGCGGATAAGGCCCCTGTAGAGAGCAAGCAATTGGGAGGGAGAAAAAAAAGGACGCAGACGCCACAGGACACCTAACTTCTTAGAAGCTGTTTTAGCAAGAGATGAGATGTGAGATTTCCAGTTCAGATTTTTAGTAAAGGATAGTCCTAGAATGTTCATTGTAGAAGGAGACAGTTGAGTGTCATTGAAGAAGAGGGGATAGTTATTTGGTAGGTTTTGTCGAGTAGATAGGTGATGAAATTGGGTTTTTGAGGCATTGAACAAAACAAGGTTTGCTTTCCCCAATCAGAAATTATAGAAAGATCAGAAGTTAGGCGCTCGGTGGCATTTCTCCGTGAATCACTTAGTTCCTGTTGAATTGGACGTCTAATAAACGACGTTGAAAAATGCAGGGTAGAATCATCAGCGTAGGAGTGGATAGGGCTTTGAGTTAGACTTAGAAGATCATTAATGAATAATAGAAAGAGAGTGGGTGATAGGACAGAGCCCTGGGGAACACCACTATTGATAGATTTAGGAGAAGAACAATGTCCGTCTACAGTAGCTGCAATAGAACGGTTTGAAAGGAAACTCAAGATGAAGTTACAGAGAGAATGATAGAAACCGAATGAGGGTAGTTTGGAAATTAAAGATTTGTGCCAGACTCTATAAAAAGCTTTTGATATGTTAAGGGCAACAGCAAAAGTTCCACCGAAACCCTTAAAGGAGGATGACCAAGATTCAGTTAGGAAAGCTAGAAGATCGCCAGTAGATCGCCCTTTATGGAAACCGTACTGACGATCAGATAGAAGATTGTTAGCAGATAGATGCTTAAGAATCTTCTTATTAAGTATAGATTCAAAAACTTTAGAAAGGCAGGAAGTCAAAGCTATAGGACGGTAGTTTGAAGGATTAGAACGGTCACCCTTCTTTGGAACAGGTTGGATGTGAGCAAACTTCCAGCAAGAAGGAAAGGTGGAAGTTGTTAGACAAAGACGGAAAAGTTTGACCAGGCAGGGTGCAAGCACAGAAGCACGGTTTTTGAGAACAATAGGAGGGACTTCGTCAGGACCGTAAGCCTTCCGAGGATCTAGGCCAGAAAGGGCAAAGAAAACATCATTACGAAGGATCTTAATGACAGGCATAATATAGTCAGAGGGATGGAGGAGAAGGAGGAACAAGCCCTTCATCAGCCAGAGTGGAATTTTTAGCAAAGGTTTGAGCGAAGAGTTCAGCTTTAGAAATAGATGAGACAGCTGTGGAGCCATCTGGGCGAAGCATAGGAGGGAAAGATGAAGAAGAAAAATTATTAGAGATGTTATTTGCTAGATGCCAGCAGTCACGAGAGGAATTTGATTCAGAAAGATTTTGACATTTTTTATGAATGAAAGAGTTTTTGGTAAGTTGAAGTAAAGATTTGGCATGATTACGGGCAGAAATATATAGGGCATAAGTTTCAGGAGAGGGATGCTTACGGTACCGTTTGTGAGCCACCTCTCTATCTCGGACAGCATGAGAACAAGCAGAGTTAAACCTAGGTTGACGGGCTTTAGGATTAGAGAAAGTGTGTGGAATGTACGCCTCCATGCCAGAGACTATGTCCTCAGTTATGCGCTCAGCACAAAGAGTCTTTGACATGGAAGCAGTAATCATTCTATGGAAAATCAGAGTAGAACTGCCTTAGGTCTTCCCACTTAGCTGAGTTGAAGTGCCAGAAGCACCTCCGCTTAGGTGGGTTCCGAGGCGGCACCGGAGCGATAGGACAGGTTACAGAAATAAGATTGTGATCGGAGGAGCCCAACGGAGAGAATAGTTTCACAGAGTAAGTAGAAGGGTTAGTAGTTAGGAAAAGATCAAGAATGTTGGGCGTGTCTCCAAGGCGGTCAAGGCGGTCATATATATATATATATATATATATATATATATATATATATATATATATATATATATATATATATATATATATATATATATATATATACATATATATATATATATAATATATATATATAATATATATATATATATATATATATATATATATATATATATATATATATATTATATATATGTGTGCCCCCTGAGTGCCCCTCATATTTACCTGTGTCCCCCGAGTGCTCCCCCATCTTTACCTGTGCCCCCCTGAGTGCCCCCACATATTTAACTGTGCCCCCCACCGAGTGCCCCCCCCATATTTACTTGTGCCCCCCCATATTTACCTGTGGCACCCCGAGTGCCCCCCATATTTACCTGTGCCCCCCCGAGTGCCCCCCATTTGTACACCCCTTGTTACGCCACTGTATATAACACCCCTATGACAGAGTGCATGGTACTGTTAGATGGTTATCACCGGTACGCACTAAGATTAATTACCTCAAATCAGCATGGGTCTGTCTTTCATTTGTGAAGAGATTTAGACCATGTTATATCCCATGCAATGACTGATGCTGATATCATCAGCAAAAAGACCACCAAGCTTATTGTCGTGAGAAATACTCTATAGAGGAAATTTCCCTGCTGTAGCAGGGAGGTGAAAATGGAATCATTCAGGACTAATTGCTTCTTGCTATAATTAATGCAACTCGCTGTGGTCGCAGTTAACTGAGGTAGCATTTCTGAACCAAATTAAGGTATGTCACAATGACATACTTAGGAGGCTTCTGGGACTGCCCAGATGGTCCAGGTCGTCCCTGGCCTTCGCTATATAGGTATAGGAACAAGGTGAAAAATCTGAGTGTGATTTGTCGAAACTCAATGTTCAGCATGAGGAGTAGAGTGGAGTTCGGTGAGTACTTCATCATCACCTCCGTCATGTAGACCTCGGCGTATGTATGTGGATTTATACAACAATAAAATATGGGTCTGATGTATGTACAAAATATGGGGTTACGCAACAATTCCTATATATTTATATATGTGCCTATAGCACCTGTAGGCAGTGACCAGGGGTGGATGGTGGCCCTGGATGTTCACTCGAAGACAGTGATGGTTGGCCCTCGCCAGTGGTGACGCAGGCAGGATTTTTTTAGTGAAGCCTGTGATTAGAGGCTCATGCCGCCGCCCTGTTTCCTCCGATGCACTCGCAATCGAAGTTAGAGTTAATGGGCAGCATGTGGTTGTTCTTAGGCCAATCGACGGTGCAGAGAGATTTTAAGTGAATTTGTGGGATCTCATCGGGGATCGAACTCGGTCACCTAGAACGACACACGGAGACGCTAACCACTCTCCTACCGCCTCCCATATATATATATATATATATATATATATATATATATATATATATATATATATATATATATATATATATATATATATATATATATATATATTTGTGTTACCTCTATTTGTTGTCCCCTTGGCCAGTCCTTTGTGATGTAAAAAAAAATTATATATATAATATATATATATTATATATATATATATATATATATATATATATATATATATATATATTATATATCAAGTATAGGCGTCCAGCCTCTGGCCCCTTTGCTTTTGGCTCAGTTCTTGCGGCTGGAACGTGGCAGCGAGCTCAAAGTGCTTTTAAAATACCTAATCTACAGACCTAAATTTAGTTCATAAATTGTTATTGTAAAACCGAAGTTTATTTAGCAATAATTAAATCATTACGCTAATTACTCATTAAGGGCTTGTTCTACGCAAAAAGTTTGTTGCACAGACCCCCATTGATTTTGACAGCACTACTTGCATGTCAAATTTCAGCTCAATTCGACAATATTTAGGAGTAGTTATTCACTTTTTGGCTTAAACTTGGTTCCACGGGTCTTATGGTAAGAAGCAGCGAGCGAAGCGACCTGCCAATCAAGTATAGGCGTCCAGCCTCTGGCCCCTTTGCTTTTGGCTCAATTCTTGCGGCTGGAACGTGGCAGCGAGCCACGTTCCAGCCAATTAACTCATTACGCTAATTACTCATTAAGGGCTTGTTCTACGCAAAAAGTTTGTTGCACAGACCCCCATTGATTTTGACAGCACTACTTACATGTTAAATTTCAGCTCAATCCGACAATATTTAGGAGTAGTTTACGCTAATTACTCTTTAAGGGCTTGTCCTACGCAAAATGTTTGCTGGACAGAACCCCATTGATTTTGACAGCACTACTTGCATGTCAAATTTCAGCTCAATTCGACAATATTTAGGAGTAGTTATTCACTTTTTGGCGGAAACTTGGTTCCACGGGTCTTATGGTAAGAAGCTCGCTTCGCTCGCTGCTAATAAATGAAGAAACTAGGTTCATATATGGTATGGTGTGTTTTGTTGTTGTCGGTAGCAGGGCGTGAAGACAAATGCCTCCTCCGCCCTTCGTAACCCAACAAAAGATCTCTCTGGTTCAGGGCTGCCAACCCAAGCGCAGTCGTGGATCAACATAAGACCATGTTAGCTCTCGATGATGGTGTCTAAAACACGCGTTCTTGACATTGGTACCACTTAACATGGAAGCTCCACGTTAGACTCTCCCTAGTCCATGTTTAAAAAAGCGGCCGTATGACTCTTTTTGAGTTTTGAATGGTTGTCGTATAAAGAATAAGTCAACCATACACAATTTCATTTTCTGTTAAAATTGATCAATATTGAAAACTCTTAATAACATAGACTTAGCAAATTTTTCAATGGCTATCAAAGCATGTATTACTGTGAATCAGCTTATCGTATCTAAACAAAAAAGAGTCAACAGTTTGTTAAATAGCCTCGGAGTCCAGTTACGTGTATTAAACCTATGAGAATCGTGGATGATGCAGCCATCTCGTCCACCATGACGGAGGGTGGAACATTGGGTCACTGTACCTTAGAAGTTAGGAGTTGCGAGTTCCCAATGCACCGTGTAAATGATCAGTTCCCAATGCACCGTGTAAGTTATTAGTTCCCAATGCACCGTGTAAGTTATCAGTTTCCAATGCACCGTGTAAGTTATCAGTTCCCAATGCACCGTGTAAGTTATCAGTTCCCAATGCACCGTGTAAGTTATCAGTTCCCAATGCACCGTGTAAGTTATCAGTTCCCAATGCACCATCCAAGTTATCAGTTCCTAAGGCCTCTTCCATTTGCGACATTTCAGGAACCAGTTCACGGAACCCAAGAACTCAGGCGTTCCATTTGCGCACGAAAACCTGGGTCCGAGACGACGCGCGTAGTGACTCAGCAAAACCCTTGAACTTTCTCAACCCACATTCGGAGGTGGGTAGACTTTTCAGGTCATAACAAACAATGGCCGCCTTGGGCCTTAATTTATTTCATCTTACGTGAAGGGTTTTCCGCATGCACGAGTCGGAGAGGATGTCAAACAGGCCTACAAAGGGGCACTGGTGGAGGAAATTGCGGTCCCGCGATCTTAAACTTGATATGATCCCTTCACATCACAGCTGAGGTACCACTTTTAATCTCTCTCTCTCTCTCTCTCTCTCTCTCTCTTCTCTTCTCTCTCTCTCTCTCTCTCTCTCTTCTCTCTTCTCTCTCTCTCTCTCTCTCTCTCTCTCTCTTCTCTCTCCCCCCCCCCCTCTTGCCTCGCCAGCTGAGTTTGTTTGTAAACAAAAAAACGGGGTTTTTGCGTTCCATTTGTGACACGCGAACCCAGAACCAGGAACTGAACCCAACCCTGAACTGAAAGAACTGGTTCTTGGAACTTGGGCACAAATGGAAGAGGCCTTTTATAGTAATTTTTCATTACATATTTTTTATTTACGGTATTGTAACGGAAGTAAAAGGTGTACATTCAAAACACAGTTACGTGGATGGAAAAAAAATATTTAAAAGAAAAACAGTACATTTCACGCAGGGCCAATTCACTTATATATATAATATATATATATATATATATATATATATATATATATAATTATATATATATATTATATATAAAATATAATATATATATATATATATATATAGTGTTACGCCCTTCCCTGTCGTTTCGTTATTCACCACCGAACTACCATCAAGACTACAAATCCAGCCAGGTTTCGAGGCAAGTGCCCGAAGCCTGAACAAAAGCTTTGAGAGACACGCCGGGTTTCACTCAAGGTGATAAAATAAGCTCGGCGGGTCAAACTCGTCGAGACTGGGCTCATACCCTGTACTTTTCGCACACTGACTGGCCGCTCTCGTCGTTTTTTCTCCACCCTCGAGTGGTTATTTGCTCGCCCTTCAGGCTTAGGGAAAATAATTATAATGTTAGGTGTCCACTGTCCACTTGCCCTCACTGTGAGTCGTGTTTTGTCACTATTCTGTTCTGGCTAGGAGTTACGGTAGTTGTCCGTGACCCAGTAGTTAAATTGACTAACCTGGTCTGCTAACGGAAGACTTACTTGAGTTTCACCCCCTCCTGCGGAGGGGGTGTATCCCTCCCATGGCTTCGTCCAACCTTACCCCGCCTCCCCTCAGGGGGCGGGGAGGACCCGACCGACCCTCACCACCTACCCTTGAACTTTGGCTCCATGGAGACCCAACCTTCGCCACCTTCGTCATACTCCGGCCCACCACAGAGAAACAAATAAAAACCCTCAATGCCTTCATAATAAAAAAAAAAGTACCTGACCATACCACCACTCCCTCTGTAGAAAGCGCAAAAAAACTTGCTGATGGAGATCTCCTTATAAAAATCTATAATTGCATTTAAATCAAGGAATTAATGAAAGTAAAGACCCTTCATGACGTTCCGGTTGAAGCTTCGATCCCTGTTAACCTTAATTCGTGCCGAGGTATTGTCACCAGTCGCGAATTTGGGGACATGACCGACGCTGAAATTGCGTATGCTATGGAGGATCAACATGTCATTGCTGCTAGACGCTTCACGAAACTTGTTGACGGTGAGAGGAGAAACGCTATAACTTGTGGTTTGCCAAAACTTCCTACACAAGTATATTGTGGATTCGAACCAGCTGATGTCAGACCATTCCTCCCTAACCCTTTGCGCTGTTTTAAATGCCAAAAGTTTGGGCATCATGGTAATGTTTGTCGTTCCTCTGATAAGTTCTGCGGAAAATGCACTGCCGCTGGTCATGATGCTGACGATTGTGTGTCCTTGACCCCGACGTGCCGTAACTGCGGAGACTCTCACTTTAGTCAGGCAGATAGGTGTAACAATTGTGGGTTTATACGTACAAGCATGAAATTTGGCACAGTCATAGATAATAGTCTAATGAATAATTCCAGATATGGACCCACCGCGAAAACGTCCTATGGTAGCCGTGGCGGCCATTTTACAAAATGGCCGCTTTTAGTCTAGTGGCTAGATAGGGGTCTCGTGCACCCCCCCGAAATATACTTTTCATTGGTGTCTATAGATAGGAAACAATGTGTAGAAAATGATTTGCTATGTTAAAAAGTTGAAAAAATGTCCCACGTATCATATTTATGCAAATTAGTGCCGCCATTACCAAAAACTCTATATTCGCCTATATCTCGGCCAATATTGCAGATAACTGAGCAAATAAGGTGTCTAGACCTATGTTTTGAGGGACAAGGATTTATATAAAACCATTTAAAATGTGATCTGTTTACACCAAAGAGTTTTGCATATGAACTTTAGAAATACATTTATTAGTGTCCATGTAGTGAGTGATAATAAAGTTTTTATTTATTTATTGCAACTTGTTATCGTATCCTATTTGTCCTCGTATCTTATCATATCTTTTTTTTTCAGTTGGTGTTTCGAACAGCGAAATGTCTAAGAGTTATCAGCTAGTGGATCCACTGCAATCTGGACAATCAAAGGCGCAGGTACATACGGATTGGAACAAGTGCGTTTTGTGCCAAAAAATCACACGGGAAAGTTTGCAATGCCCAGCAGAATCAAAACGGCACGATGTTGGAGTTGGTTATTCTACCATTGCCTTCAACATCAGATGTTTCAATGAACTTCACGAATTACCGATGCCACTAGAATTAGGACGCCTTGATGACGGGAATGGCATTGAAGCTACGTTTCTGGAGAACAATGCCAAGTGGCACAAATCCTGCCATACAAAATTCAATAATATAAAACTACAACGAGCAGAAAAAAGGAAATGCACACAGGGTTGCGACCCTGATGCTATTACATCCAAGAAATACACTCGTCAAGTCGCTCATCATGAAGTGGCAGCATCGGATGTCTGTTTTTTATGCGAAGATGTGTCAACTTCCGAACGACTCCGTGAGGCATCAACTTTTCGTCTAGACTCCCGCGTACGAAGATGTGCATTAGACCTGCAGGACGAGAGGCTACTTGCAAAATTGAGTGCTGGGGACATGGTCGCACAAGATGCAAAATATCATCCAAGGTGTCTTGTTTCACTTTACAACAAAACTAAATCATTACAAGATAAACAGAAGATGGACACAACTGATAAAGTCAACCATGGGATTGCACTAGCCGAGTTGCTGTCATTTATCGATGAAACAAGAATAGATGAAGAGCATGCCCCTGTCTTTAAACTTGCAGATCTCGTCAAACTTTATTCTAATCGTCTAGAACAACTTGGAGTGGAGCAGCATGTCAGACAACATAGCACAGAGTTAAAAAATCGTATCCTGGCCCAGATCCCATACCTTACGGCTCATAAGGAAGGGCGTGATATACTACTTGCATTCGATAAAGATGTAGGACCTGCCCTCCGTAAAGTCTGCAAAGAAGACTACGATGACGAAGCCATATGTCTTGCAAGGGCAGCGAAGATAGTATGTAGAGAAATGTTCCAAACTGCAGCTACATTCACAGGTTCATTTGATGAGAACTGCCAAGTAAAATCAGTACCTCTGTCACTGTTGACTTTGGTGGCCATGATCCTCGACGGCCCCAACATCAAGTCTCAATCAGGTGATGGTGTAACCCAAGCAACCCTCAGCACAGCTCAGTTGTTGCAGTACAATAGCTCCATCCGTCGTAGAGTGGGTAGTACTACTGTGCGAAAAGACACATCTAACAAAGACAGAGAAACCCCATTGCCCATCTACGTGGGACTCACAGTCCATGCAAGGACTCGGAAACGTGACCTCATTGAGATGCTGTTTGATCTCGGACTGTCCATCTCCTATGACCGAGTGATGGCAATCTCCACATCCATGGAAAACAGAGTGTGTGAGCAGTATCACCGAGATGAGGTAGTGTGTCCACCCAATCTACGCGAGGGCTTATTCATAACGGCAGCGGTTGATAATATCGACCACAATCCGAACTCCACAACGTCGACAGATTCCTTTCACGGTACTGGGATATCACTTTTCCAGCACCCCAGTCTACAAAATAATGGGACGGACCGCAGGGAACACAGCGTCCTTGAACAGCCATCTACTACCACTACACTGTCAGAGCTCCCAGAGTCCTACACCTGTGTTCGTCCGCTGGTGTTACCTCGGAAGGATCCTCCACTCCCAAAGGCTGATGGTCCATTGAAGAGTGATGGGCAGGAGATCACCCAGGCATTGCACCAAGAGTATGGGTGAGTACTTGTAACATTATAACATAATACCATGCCATAAGAACGTGATGCAATAACATTATTGTTATACCATGAGTAAATGTTTGATTGTTTTCTGCCAATTCTAATGTACTTTGCTTAATTTACAGATGGCTGGATACTGTGAAAAAGAGGTATCAAGAAATTCCACAAAGTGACAGTAACTTATCATGGGCAGCCTACCATGCCAGTAAGGAGTCAGGACAAGATAATCTGCCGGCGATCACAGCACTACTTCCCCTCTTTCCGGACGACTCCAAGTCTGTTGGTATGATACGGCACTCCATGGACGTGATTAAAAAAGCTGTGATGGAAGTCACCCAAGGACAAAAACCAGTGATCACTGTGGATCAACCACTCTACACCATCTCCAAGCAGATACAGTGGACTTGGGGCCATCAAACGTACGGGGAAGATCATTTCGTCATCATCTTGGGAGGGCTGCATATAGAGATGGCTGGACTAAAAGTGATCGGAGACTGGCTGGAAGATGCTGGATGGGTGGAAGCCATGGTTCAGGCCAAAGTTGCTTCTCCTGGAACTGCAGATTCATTTCTACATGCATCTCATGTTACAAGAACCAGACATGCGCATCAAGTGACAGCAAGCAGCTTATATATCCTACTGACAAAGTCTTACGCCCATTACACAGAGTCTCTGGAGTCTGAAAGCCATCCTGAATCCTTTGATGACTGGTGTGATCAACGAATTCGAGATGTGCCACAGTTCCAATTCTGGCACATCACTCTTCAACTGGAACTCCTCCTCTTAACGTTTGTCAAGTCACTGAGGACAGCAAACTTCCCCCTGTACATGGACAGCCTCACACAGCTTGCACCATGGTTTTTCAGCATGAACCACACCAACTATGCACGATGGGTGCCTGTCCACATTCGAGACATGATGAGTCTTAGCAAGTCACATCCAGATATTGCTACTGAATTCACCAATGGCAAATTCACAGTTCACAAGACAAAACGAGTTTTCTCAACCATGGCCATAGACCAGGCTCATGAGCAAAATAATGCTGCTGTGAAGAGTGACGGTGGTGCTGTTGGACTCACTCAAAATCCAAATGCTCTTAGAAGATGGATGGTGGCTGGGCCGGAACTGATTAGAATGACTACCGAGTTTGAAGCATCCATGGAGGGAATGAAAAAAAAGATTAATCAAGACACACGCCACCATGAGCAAACAAATAGTTCACAGGTAATCTTTACTCAACATGTCAAACGTCTGGTTGAAGTAATAGAGGAAATGGGAAACCCCTTCCTAGAAGAGAGTACAGACTTGCTGCGGCTGGACACAAGAGACATTGCTGACCCAACTGTTGTTTCTACTGTTCAACAGGCTGAGGAGATAGGTAAGCAACAGTACAAGACCTTCGTAGCAGACCGTCTACTGGAGCGAACCGTACCTCTTACTGAGCCAATAAAGAAGAATAAACTGCCATTGTTTAGTCGATCCTCTCCAAAAGAGAAATCCAAGACAAGTTTGCAAGTAACTTCGCTAAAGAGTGACTGCTCTTTATTCTCAAGACTCTACATTGCGTCTCAAACACGAGATGGTGATCTTGCAGAATTTTTCCGCCATGAAAACCAAGCATGTCCCCCGTCTTTATCTCAGCTTGGGAAGTTACGACTGGGAACCAAATCAGATCTATTGGTGTGTCTAGAGAGTTGCGCAGAGGTCAGAGGTGATGCTCCAAAACCAGATACTGACGTCACTATCCTTGACGGGGCAGTGTTGGTGAACGTTCTGAAACCAGTTGCTGCCAAAACCTTTGATGATTATGCGCTGAAAGTATTCTTGCCACACATACAAGGTCACTTGCAAAGAGCCTGTCGTGTGGACATAGTCTAGGACTAGTACCGTGACAACAGCCTGAAATCTCAAGCCAGGGACAAACGTGGGAAAGGCATTCGAAGGAGAGTTGACGGATCCACTGTTCTTCCAGGAAATTGGCAGCAGTTCCTGAGAATTGATGCAAACAAAACAGAACTGTTTGCCTTCTTGACAAAACACATCACACATCTTGTATCAGATAAGCAGATAGTCACCACGGATGGCTCAGATGTGACGTGCATTCCCGCACGCGACACCAGTCATCTTGCCCCATGTGACCATGAGGAGGCTGATACACGAATGATGATACATCTCGCGGATGCAGTCCGTGATGGATTTCAGAAAATTCTTCTGCGTACGGTGGATACAGATATAGTGGTATTGGCTGTGGCAGCAACAACCAAACTCAAAATCCAGGAGCTTTGGGTGGCCTTTGGGACAGGCCAGCACTTCAGGTATATTCCAGCACATGAAATTGCAGCTTTTCCTCGGACCAGATAAGTCACAGGCCCTCCTGATGTTCCATGCATACACAGGGTGTTACACAGTCTCGTCATTTAATACACGGGGCAAGAAGACAGCCTGGGATACCTGGAAAGTATTTGACGAATTGACGCCAGCGTTAGTTCATCTCTCCACGGGGACAGCAGACATCTCTGATGACGTTGTGGCAGTGCTCGAGCGGTTCACCATTCTTCTCTACGATCGCACCAGCAATCTCGTCAACATAGACGAAGCTCGACAGGCACTCTTCACGAAGAAAGGACGAGCCATGGAAGCTATTCCCTCTACCAGAGGAGCCCTGGTACAACAAATCAAGAGGGCTGTGTACACGGGTGGCCACTGCTGGGGAAACATGCTCAAGGTTGTTATGGATCTGCCCTCACCTGGGGATTGGGGATGGATCGATCCCCACAACTGGAAACCCCTGTGGTCATGCTTCCTGAAGCCAGCACTTCATCAAGGGAGCTGATTGTTGTAAATGCAAAAAGGGTTGCAAGGGGACGATGCAAGTGCAAACAAGCTAGTTGAAATGTACCGCTTTGTGCCAGTGTGGTGGAGAAAATTGTGAAGTATAAACAAGATCAAACTGGAACTATCTAGTAAATTACCGTTACAGTGCTTTACTCATGCTTAATAATGTCAATATCACTAATCTTCAATGTTCAGAGCAACTTGTTGTCATTTCATATATATTGGTTATATATTGTTGGGATGATGGGACATACTATATACGGGGAGCCTATTTATTATTTCACTATTCTCTCTAAATCAATCTTGGAAGCTTGTTGAATGCTTACAACTTACGGAATAATGTATTTAAAATGCGTTTACAAAAACAGTCCAATATATTTGCTGTAATTAGCATTTATATACATAGCTGAAATAGTTGAGAACTTTGAGTTTAGATTATGTTTAAAAAACTGTATTGTTGTAGACGAAAACTGTTTAAATTACCATATTCGTTTTGTCAACTTAACCAAATAAAATATTACTAAACCAGGCATTTTAATAATTATGACAAAAGTGTATTTATCTCTTAGCCACCAAATAATTTCCTCAGTTACTAAATTTGTTACTTTTAAGTCAGGCAGATAAGTGTATCCATCATAAGAATTGTGGGTTTATACGTACAAGCATGAAATTTGGCACAGTCATAGATAATAGTGGTTTACTTAAAATAAATATGTACTTGCCTGTCAACTAGTTAATTTGGTCCTGTAATTTCACTGAAACATTGACTCCTGAACGCGGAGGTTCCGAAATTTGATGAGTCAGCACTTATTACGCTCCCTGGTGGGTTAATTGACATTGCTGGCAACACAAATGCAAATTGTGGTCATTTGGAGAATACAATTATGGCATATATGTGTATCTAGTCATTTCATTAGAACATAAAGAAGCATTTGTGTCGTCCGGTTAAAAATAATCGCGGTCAAAACGGTCATTTTGTAAAATGGCCGCCACGGCTACCATAGGAAGTTTTCGCGGTGGTCTATATCTGGAATTATTCATTAGATTATTATCTATGACTGTGCCAAATTTCATGCTTGTACGTATAAACCCACAATTCTTATGATGGATACACCTATCTGCCTGACTACTTCGCTTTCTCTCGTGTAGTCTAGTCAAAGTAGCCAACAACCCTAAAATAATTGCAAGAAATTATTTTATGGTGTTTATTTGTTCTTTAATGTGTGAGCAGCAATACAGCAAAAGTTTACCAAAATTGGGTTACCGAAAATGGGTCAAAATGGCGTCATACAAAGATGGCGACCAATGCTTCATATTTCCATATTTCACATTTCCCCTTCATCATCTGATATTGGATCTTGACGCGTGTTGTAACAATGACCATTTTGGCATTGTCCACATGCTTGAGAACAGTCTAGTCCATGCTTTCGGCAAGTACAACGGTGTGTGTTGCAAACACCGGAACAGCTGCAGCGAATCATTTTCAGGAGTGTTTCTGGTGCGGGTGCAGTATCCGTCATTACTGGAACTAGTCTGTTGGTTTGTAGGCTCCACCCCCATTTATTGACGTCAATATCCTCACCCTTGCCCATCCATTGCATTACCTGGAGATAGCTTCTCAGAGAATGATACTTTGTAGCCGAAGATGTTGGGGGCAGTCGTTCGGGTGTCACGAAGCTTTTGGCCGCACTCACTTTTTTGCAAAGACGGGTGTATCTGACAGCAGATAGGTTGTCCCCAGGTTTGCCATTGAACAGAGACACCATGAGTGCACACCCAGAGTCTACAATAACATCCATGTCTTGTCCAGGTGTACTAAAGATCTTTGCGCAACTTTGCAGGATTGGATCACCTTTTATCAGCTTTTGCAGAGCAGACTGCTTTCCAATTCCAAATATCCTGGAAGTGGTGTCGCATCCTGTGAACGCATGCAGAAACAGCAGACTTTGACAGATCTCGCTACCTAGAACCTGCTTTATGACCTTTATGTCATACACTACAGTAGGACTCCCTTTATCTGAGCGGAAGTAGAGCTTTGTACCATCGCTCGGAGATGCGTAATGAAGCAGTAGCACTAACAAATCCGTGTCCTCGCCTATGAGCGTGGTAGTTTTTTCAGATGACATTGATACTGCTGTCCTCACAATGTCCAAGTCAGCATCTCCCATAGCATGTATCACATGACATCCTCTGATTTTTATGCGATCGGCAATCATATGAATCAGTGTCTGTTTGTTCTCGTATTGGAAAGGAAATCCTCCATCTTTCCAATGAATTTGGTTGTTTCAGTGATATTCACTTTATGACCGTCACGATTTTGTCCCCGTCGCTGATTTGTATTGTCCTTCGTACTTGGACCACCACTGTAACCATCGAAGACTACCGTAGCCTTACCATAGTGTTTCACAGTGAATGCTGCATAGTCGTTGGCAATGGAGGTGTAGGTCCTTCTACCGCCTCCCCAAACGCGACGGTGGAGATGGAGTGGTTAAAAGGGGGGTTGGGGTGTCACCACGTGGCGAGGGAGTAGTGGGTAGAGAGAGTCGGGGGAGGGTGGAGTCACCACGTGTCAATGAGGGAGTAGGGGGGTAGGGAGTCGCGGGTGGGTGGAGGTGAATGAGAAAGGGGGGAGAAGGCGGAAGAGGGTGCAAAAATGGGGGGGAAGGTAGGGAACAAGGCACGCGTAACGGTTTATTATCGTCACGATAGACATACGACGATCACGATAGTGTCACAAAGCTGCTACATAGATAACGATAGCGTCACGATAGACTTACGATAGCGCTGCGTTGGGTAAAAAAATCGGGGAGCTTCCCGATTTTTTAGTGTACGCACTAACTTTTCGTGGCCTCGGCAGAGCGCGTCACGAACGTCAGTCACGTTCGGCCACGATGGACCCATAATCAGGACCATGACGGCGCTGCGCACTGCATTGTTGGCGCTTTCGTGGTTCGATTATGGAATGTGTGAAGGGGGCTTTAGGGCGGGTGCAGCCCAGCCTCAGGCGGGCCAGAGACACTTCCTCTCTGCGGGAGAGGCGATTGGCAGTGGCCCAAAGGCAAAGGACGGGTTTAATTGTGGATAAATGTTGTTGGGTCCAAAGACGTTGCCACAGAAGGTAGACTGATGACTTTCCGTGGGAGAGACATGACTGCAGGTCCCGAGGAAGGTTCCACGTTTCCTTGACCTCAACAGCCGATTTTGCTAAATTATCAGCCTGCTCATTGCCACGAATGCGGCAATGATCGGGCACCCAAAACAGAGAGATTGATTTACGACAAAAATGCAGCTTATTCATGATGTTGCCCTGGATCTCGTTTTTATCCGTGGTGCCAGACTCTATAGCCTGAAGGGCTGACATAGAGTCTGCAAAAATTGAAATTGAAGGATGAATAGAATTTATAGCATAATCGATGGCTTTGTCAATTGCAAAGAGTTCAGAAGTAAACACAGATATATGGCCAGGCAGGCGGAACCTCAGGGAACATTAATTCGACCACACACTCGCACCCACACATACACTCGTCTTGGACCCGTCAGAATACAAATGGAGTGAGGCTGGGTGGTGTGCGACAAGCTGAAGGAAGAGTTGGCGAACCTCCTCTTGTGTGATGTTGGTCTTCGCGCCGGAGAGCCACTTATAAGAGATGGTGGTGTTTGGCAAGAGTCGCTCCCACGGAGCCTCACTCGGTAAAACCAGTTTGTCGCAGTCGTGAACATCCACGCCGATTGTCTCTGCTAGGGCATGAAGGCGTACTGCTGCAGGACGACGCGGCGCCGTTTGTAGGTGTTGGTGGTATTGAAGACTGCGGCTGATGCTTAGTTGCAGCGGCGCCTTACGCATCGTCGTAACACCAAACCGCAGCAGCAACTGGTGGCGGCGAATAGAGAGCGGCGGGATGTCTGCCTCGACCTCAAGGCGGGAAATTCGGGTACACTTTAGGACTCCAAGACACTTGCGTAAACATTCATTCTGAAACACATCCAACCTCTTTAGAGTCGCGTCTGACGCAGACCCATATACTGGTGAGCCATAGTCAAAGTGGGAGCGAATTAAGGCTTTATACACCAATCCTAAAGATGTTCTGTCTGCTCCCCAAGACGTGCCACCTAAAAACTTTAGGACATTGAATTTTTTCGTGACACGATTGATTAAATTATTTATGTGAGTTTTCCAGTTAAGTCTGGTGTCAAAATGCAAGCCCAGGAATTTAACTGAATTTTGAAAAGGTATCGGCTGATTATACAGAGTTAAGTACAAGTTGGGCAACTGACGAGTAGTGAACACAATACCGACACACTTGTTAGCAGAAAACTTAAAACCCCAACGTGAGGCCCATTGCTGAAATCCAGCGCGAGCTGGACCCGACCAACTGAAAAATGGGCGTTAGGCGAGGAGTGCCATAACGCACAGTCATCAGCGTAGAGTGAGTATCTAAGATTTCGGGAAATAGGGGTTGATGACAGACTATCACTGGGGAACAATTTGAAGAAAAAAAAATTGTTGAGTTAGATTTTTGAGCTTATTTAGACTAAAATTGGCATGCTGATTCCAAATCTGTAGTCAGGTTTTTTCTAGCACGTCAAGTTTTTTCTCCACAGCTTACCCTCCAGATAAGCAAAATTCCACTTTTGAGCTGTAGTAAAACTTGCCAGCTGATTACGATTTGACTCATCGAGAGCGATGTGGCAACTTGTTTGTGCAGTTACAATTGAGACAGTGCGGTGAGAGGTGTGTGCAGCTCCCAATAGGTCAGTACTATCAATATCTGCAAACAGAAAGCTAGGATAGTAGGAATTAGGAGGATTTGTTATGGCTTTTCTCTTAACCTTGTAACAACATACCATTGTAATTTCTATTTCGTTTTATGCTTCTTTTTTTTTCAAAGCTTGTAACTATTCCAGCTTAGTGTTTTATTTACATAGGTATATATTTCTTTTGTTTCAGATCATGTCTGCTCCTGCTACGTCTCGTCGTAAATGCCTAAACAACCCTGACTCCTTACTGCTATAATGTGGTAGTTTCACCATCCAAGTCAGAGGGCAAGCATCAGCGTATTGTCAAACAAGCATATTTCGCATATTTTAAAGTGAAACTCGGTGATCAAGACAAGCTATGGGCCCCTCACAAAGTGTGCAAACAGTGTGTCGAGAGATTACGGATGTGGACCAAAGGAACACGTGAAAAGTTGGCATTTGGTATCCCCATGGTTTGGCGAGAGCAAAAAGATCATTCCACAGACTGTTACTTTTGTTTAGTGAAAACATCAGGATTTAACAAGAAAAATAAAAGTAAAATAGAATATCCTAATCTACCGTCAGCTATAAGACCAATGCCTCATTCAGCTGAAATTCCAGTGCCAGTTTTCGAACAACTACCTCCTCTAGAAGATCTGAGTGATTGTGAAGAACGCAGTGACAGCAATGATGCAGATTTTGACATTCACGAGGATTCAGTTCGTTAGGGGATTGATCAGCACGAGTTGAAGATTTAGCACGTGATTTGGGCCTATCCAAAAAAGCTTCAGAAATACTAGCATCAAGGACTGAACGAGAAAAAACATACTTGAACAAGGAGTGAAGGTATCATACTTTCGAACCAGAGAAAGTACATTTCTGCAGTACTTTCGATAGTGCCAGCGGTTTTGTGTTTTGCCATAACATTCCTGGTTTACTGAAGGAATTAGGGCTTTCAATCTACAATCCAAATGAATGGCGATTGTTTAGTGATAGCTCAAAGCGGAGCTTGAAGTGTGTCCTTCTACACAATGGCAATTGTTTGGCGCAGTCCCTATTGGGCATTCGGGTCTGTCTTCGTGAAGAATATGGAGATGTAAAGAGAGTCATGAGTTATTGCAATATGACAAACACAATTGGATCATCTGTGTTGACCTTAAAATGGTGTCCTTCCTTCTTGGTCAACAACGTGGATACACAAAGTATCCCTGCTTTCTCTGTATGTGGGATAGCAGAGCTCGAGAGAAGCATTGGGTTCAGACGAATTGGCCTGCGAGATCTGATCTTAAACCTGGAGATCCTAACATTGTACATGAGCCACTTGTTGACAGGAAGAAAATAATATTCCCACCTCTGCACATAAAACTAGGTCTCATGAAACAATTTGTAAAAGCATTGTCAACTGATGGCGACTGTTTGAAGTACATCATCTTGGCATTTCCTGGACTGTCAATTGAAAAAATCAAGGCCGGTGTGTTTGATGGTTTGATGATTTTGATTTGTGTCCACAAATTCGACAGCTCATCAAAGATGAACATTTCAACGGTACTATGTCAGACCTTGAAAAGAATGCTTGGCTATCATTCAAAGACGTCGTCAAGAACTTTCTTGGAAATACAGGGCAAGCAATTACACAGAAATTGTTCAGAAACTATTGGAGAGCTACAAAGCGCTTGGTTGCAACATGAGTATTAAAGTTACATTTTTGCATAGCCATCTTGCCAACTTTCCGGAAAATCTTGGTGCTGCTAGCGACGAGCAAGGTGAACGATTTCACCAAGATTTGAAGGTTATGGAAGAACGTTACCAGGGTAGATGGGATGTGCATATGATGGCTGACTATTGTTGGAGCATCAAACGCGATAGTCCTCAAGTTGAACACTCCAGACAAAGCTACAAACGTAAATTTTACCTTAACCTTGCACACAATTATAGCCTTATCCTTTCTAAAAACATGATAATGTTAAAAAAAACATTCTATTCATGCCTATTTCTTTCATTTTTCATTGTATGTTAACATTTGCAACTTTTTATAAAATAAGCACTGTTACTGTTATGTACAGTACTTTTCATATTTTTTAAGAAAACGAAAATCCTACAGTTCAAAAACTTGACGTGATAGAGAAAAACTGAGATCAGTTTTGGATTCAGCACCCAAAAATTACTTAATAACAAGTGTCAGAACTAACTCAACAAAAATTTGTTCCCCAGTGCTATCATAACTTAACATAACACATATCATAACATAACACAAAATAGAGTAGGACTAGGAACACTTCCCTGCGGCACACTCCGTTCTCTTGGGCGTAAACGTCCGAGATTACGTTACCAGGTAACTTGACAGAGAAAGTTCTGTCCTTTAGAATATTAGCAATAAAAAAAGGCAAATTACCCCTTAATCCGTGAGCAGAGAGTTTCATAAGAATCCCGTGACGCCATGTCATGTCAAAGGCTTTGTGGATGTCCAGGAACACCGCTACAGTAAACTCTTTTTTGGCAAAGGCTTCTGAAATGCAATGCTCGAGGTGTGCTAAGTGATCCATAGTGCTCCGGTACTTCCGGAAGCCCCTCTGGTGTTCACTCAGCAAACCCATCGCCTCTAAAACAAAAAGTAGCCTTTTATTAACCATTCGTTCCATGACCTTACACAGACAATCCGTGAGGGCAATAGGGCGAAACGAGTTGGGGCTCGTGAGACGACCAGTTGATTTTGGTATGGGGATGACATGTTCAAAGTGCCATGCCTTAGGAAAGCTACGGGAAAGCCAAATTTCGTTATAAAGCGAAAGTAATTTTGCAAGGGAATCTGGGCCAAGATGCTGTACCATCGTGTACGTGATTTGCGATGGACCTGGACTGGTCCCTCTACAGGATTTTAAGTTCGTTCATCGTGAACTCTGAGTTGTATTCCAAGTTCCCAATGTCATCTGTGGCAAAGTCTGGGGGTATCTGTTCTGCTATGTACTTGATGGGTAGAAATGTAGGGGGGTAGTTTGCAGTGCTGCTGGTCTGGTGGAAGTGGCGAGCCAGACAGTCAGCGAGAGTTGTGGCGGGTCATCTAGCACAGCGTTATCTGTCATGAGGGTGCGGATAGGGTGGTAGGGACGTCTATTGCTGAGTATGTGTACTGTTTTCCACACCTGTGTAAGAGAGGTGGTACGGTTCACTGTTGATATATATTCTCTGAGTTGTTGTTTTTTAGTGGCTTTAACGACTTTCCTTGCCTGAGCCCTTGCCTTTTTATAGGCAATGAAATTAGCTTGACTGGGCTCTTTATTAAAATGCTTGTATCGCCTATTACGCTCACGTAGTGCTTGTCGGCAGACTGGTGTCCACCATGGAACTCTATGCTTTGTGGTAATTGTAGAAGTTTTGGGAATTGTAGCCTCAGCGGCGTGTAATATGGAGCGTTGCACGTTATCAACCTTGGTGTCTTTGTCATACCCTGATATATCGAGATCGGCAATCCTGGTGAACAACGCCCAGTCTGTACTCTTGAAATTGAATTTCTGAACCACAAGGGGTGGTTTTGAGGTGTCGCGTGAGAAAGAGAGGCAGATGGGTAAATGGTCGCTACCATAAGAATCATCGACGACTACCCAAGAGAAGTCTGCGGAGATATTAGCGGAAACAAGAAACAGGTCGATAGCAGATGCGTTACCAGTCCGATCATCAACACGAGTCGCACTACCATCGTTCAGAAGACAGAGGTTTGTTTGGAGCAAATGGTTTACTATTTGTTCACCTCGAGGACTACATCTCTCACTACCCCATTGATGGTGATGGGCATTGAAATCGCCCAATATCCACCGATTACCAGGCAACTGGTTGTGAAGCGACTCCAACTCATCCACATCAAGGGGGCCCGCTGGAGGGGAGTAAAGTGAACAGATAGAAACGTAGGTGTCATTAAATTTAACTCTGCACGCGACTGCCTCCAGAGCTGTATTTAATGTCACCTCCGTTTGTGAATACTTTTTGTGCGTGTAGATGGTTACGCCGTGTCCTGCATATTTTATGTACGGATAGTAATGTTTTAGTGCCTGAGGATCAGGGTGATCCTCAAGTCTCGTCTCCTGTAGACAAATAACGGACGGCCTGTGTAAATTAATCAAAATAGATAGATAACACTGGGGAACAAATTTTTGTTGAGTTAGTTCTGACACTTGTTATTAAGTAATTTTTGGGTGCTGAATCCAAAACTGATCTCAGTTTTTCTCTATCACGTCAAGTTTTTGAACTGTAGGATTTTCGTTTTCTTAAAAAATATGAAAAATACTGTACATAACAGTAACAGTGCTTATTTTATAAAAAGTTGCAAATGTTAACATACAATGAAAAATGAAAGAAATAGGCATGAATAGAATGTTTATTTAACATTATCATGTTTTTAGAAAGGATAAGGCTATAATTGTGTGCAGGTTAAGGTAAAAATTTACGTTGTAGCTTTGTCTGGATGTGTTCAACTTGAGGACTATCGCGTTTGATGCTCCAACAATAGTCAGACATCATATGCACATCCCATCTACCTGGTAACGTTCTTCCATAACCTTCAAATCTTGGTGAAATCGTTCACTTGCTCGTCGCTAGCAGCACCAAGATTTTCCGGAAAGTTGGCAAGATGGCTATGCAAAAATGTACTTTAATACTCATGTTGCAAACAAGCGCTTTGTAGCTCTCCAATAGTTTCTGAACAATTCTGTGTAATTACTTGCACGTGTATTCCAAGAAAGTTCTTGACGACGTCTTTGAATGATAGCCAAGCATTCTTTTCAAGGTCTGACATAGTACCGTTGAAATGTTCATCTTTGATGAGCTGTCGAATTTGTGGACCATCAAACACACCGGCCTTGATTTTTTCAATTGACAGTCCAGGAAATGCCAAGATGATGTACTTCAAACAGTCGCCATCAGTGACAATGCTTTACAAATTGTTTCATGAGACCTAGTTTTAAGTGCAGAGGTGGGAATATTATTTTCTTCCTGTCAACAAGTGGCTCATGTACAATGTTAGGATCTCCAGGTTTAAGATTCAGATCTCGGAGGCCATTCGTCTGAACCCAATGCTTCTCTCGAGCTGCTATCCCACATAAGAGAAAAGCAGGGATACTTTGTGTATCCACGTTGTTGACCAAGAAGGAAGGACACCATTTTAAGGTCAACACAGATGATCCAATTGTGTTTGTCATATTGCAATAAACTCAATGACTCTCTTACATCTCCATATCTTCACGAAGACAGACCGAATGCCCAATAGGGACTGCGCCAAACAAATTGCCATTGTGTAGAAGGACCACACTTCAAGCTCCGCTTTGAGCTATCACTAAACAATCGCCATTCATTTGGATTGTAGATTGAAAGCCCTAATTCCTTCAGTAAACCAGGAATGTATGGCAAAACACAAAACCGCTGGCACTTCGAAAGTACTGCAGAAATGTACTTTCTCTGGTTCGAAAGTATGATACCTTCACTCCTTGTTCAAGTATGTTTTTCTCGTCAGTCTTGATGCTAGTATTTCTGAAGCTTTTTTGGATAGGCCCAAATCACGTGCTAAATCATTCAACTCGTGCTGATCAAATCCCCTACGAACTGAATCCTCGTGAATGTCAAAATCTGCATCATTGCTGTCACTGCGTTCTTCAACATCACTCAGATCTTCTAGAGGAGGTAGTTGTTCGAAAACTGGCACTGGAATTTCAGCTGAATGAGGCATTGGTCTTATAGCTGACGGTTAGATTAGGATATTCTATTTTACTTTTATTTTTCTTGTTAAATCCTGATGTTTTCACTAAACAAAAGTAACAGTCTGTGGAATGATCTTTTTGCTCTCGCCAACCATGGGGATACCAAATGCCAACTTTTCACGTGTTCCTTTGGTCCACATCCGTAATCTCTCGACACACTGTTTGCACACTTTGTGAGGGGCCCATAGCTTGTCTTGATCACCGAGTTTCACTTTAAAATATGCCGAAATATGCATTGTTTGACAAATACGCTGATGCTTGCCTCTGACTTGGAATGGTGAAACTACCACATATATAGCAGAAGGAGTCAGGGTTGTTTAGGCATTTACGACGAGACGTAGCAGGAGCAGACATGATCTGAAACAAAAGAAATATATACCTATGTAAATAAAACGCTAAGCTGGAATAGTTACAAGCTTTGAAAAAAAAAAAAAAGCATAAAACGAAATAGAAATTACAATGGTATGTTGTTACAAGGTTAAGAGAAAAGCCATAACAAATCCTCCTAATTCCTACTATCCTAGCTTTCTGTTTGCAGATATTGATAGTACTGACCTATTGGGAGCTGCACACACCTCTCACCGCACTGTCTCAATTGTAACTGCACAAACAAGTTGCCACATCGCTCTCGATGAGTCAAATCGTAATCAGCTGGCAAGTCTTACTACAGCTCACAAGCGGAATTTTGCTTATCTGGAGGGTAAGCTGTGGAGAAAAAACTTGACGTGCTAGAAAAAAACTGACTACAGATTTGGAATCAGCATGCCAATTTTAGTCTAAATAAGCTCAAAAATCTAACTCAACTATTTTTTTTCTTCAAATTGTTCCCCAGTGTTATAATCTGTCTTATTCCCAAGACCTCTACAATTCCACTGAATGATATTGAACGTGATGACTTAAGGTCTACGAGGACAGCCCGTGTTTTTATTCTTTTTGGGTCTCCTAGACTTACTGTCTGTGGAGGACTTACCGGGGGACCTCGCCCGGTGCTTGTTAATGGAGACTTCCATGGCATCATCAATGCGTAGCTCCCCCGATTCCATGGAGGATGAGCGTCTGTGGCCACTCTCCCTCGATGGGCCGGGAGCGACGCAGAGGTGAGAGGAGGGGAGCGCTTATGAAGGGTGGTGAGATTTAAATCTTTAATCTTGTTGTTCCCCTTTGCGATTGTCGAGGGGTTATAGATAGCAGCAGAATGCGTATTTAGTTGACAGGTTGTGTTTATGGGAGGATGAAGCTGAGGAAGGAACTGCAGTAGAGACAACAGGAGCAGATTTCGTTTGTGAGACCGAGGCTGGAACAGATCGAGAACTTGATTGAGAGGATTGATGTTCAGTCGCATCGTCAGTCTGCACAGACACACTGAGCATCACCGGCCTAGCATTCAACTTTGCCGCGTAGGAGGTAGAAGGTGATGGAGTGGCAAGCCTTGAAGTCACACTCTTCCGCGCGTCAAAGTAAGAAATACCTTCCGTGGCCTTAACAGCGCAGATCTCTTTCTCCTTCTTCCACTCGGGAAAGTCACTAGTCCAGTCAAAATATGACCTGAACGCCTCTCACCCCAAACAAATTGCAAGAAATTGTTTTATTGCATTATTTTGTTGTTCAAGTGTAAATAACGATAAAACAAAAGTTTACCAAAATTGGGTTACCGAAAATGGGTCAAAATGGCGTCATGCTTGATGGCCGCCTCTGCCACTAGTAACACCTAATATTCCAGTTAGGAAGGCGGTTAGCTCTTCCGTACTTTTGATAAGTGTTCATTTCAGTGAACAAGTGACTTTGGAAAAGTCTAAAAAACAATAACCCCATTATTCTGGGCTCTCAAAAAGATTACATGTGATGCCAGGGTTTTTATGTTTTACTTTGAAAAACTTTAAAACTTATTGTATCTTATGACCGATACTAAAAAAAAAATCCCACCGCAAAACTACAAGAGAGTTGAAATTAGTCATATGACTTCACTATTTAATTATAGTACGAACACTTCTCGATGCGGAGATTACTGAAATTGGTATGAACTTAAGGTTAGTAAGGGGAAAATGCTGCCACCAGCTCAGGTGAGTAGTTCTATGGTTTACTCCCTGAACACGTTTTAATATATGAAAATTATTTGGTAGTCGGGGTGGATACTTAGTATTACACCGAGTGAGGCTGAGACTCTTCTTGAGACTTGGGGAAGTATTTCCATAACAAGGGAATAATCACCTGGGGTTTTGCATTAAACACAAGAAGCTATATTTTAAACATCATCCGGTTTATTCATCATGAAATATTATTTCTCTTGTTTGAGAACTTAGGTACATATATAAACTCTAATTCGGCGCAGGGAAGCTCTACAGAGCATAACCTACCTCACTGAATTATATTCTTAGAACTACCATCTACGTATACACAAGCTGAACACTGTAGGCATACATGGAAAATATAAGGGGGGGGGGAAATGTAAGAGTAATGATGTTGTTCGCGTTCACTAAACCATGTGGCGTGGTTTTTCTCCAAACTGAGATACTCGCTGGAACCTTGAAGGGAGTAGAGAGATGACTCTTTAATAGCACTTATAAGGACAGGCCAGGCCTCCTATGCGTTAATGAAAACTAACCAACTGTACCTATATATGGATATATAGATAGATACACTATAACAAAGGGGGAAGATGGAAGAGAGTTAATGGACGTCTTACCTTGCAGGGAGTAGAGAGATGACTAATGTCCTCATGGTATGCCACGGCAAATTTGGGAGAAGCGGGAAAAAAGGAATGTTCGAATCCTTATGAACGGCTTCCCCTGAAGGGAGTATCCGACCTCGAATGACTCTAATTAACTAATGAAGCAAGTATGCATATGAAATGGCTGCCTATAATAGTTCTTTTACTTTGATATAGAAGAATTTAATACATTTAGTCTAATATTCGGGGAGAGGTGTTTCTCCTTTTTTGGACAGCATACAAACGTGTTTTACAGAGTGATGAGGTATCGGAGTCGGAATAGAAATTTGGTCAACTTTCAATTTAGCGAATAACTCGACTAACCCACCCATTTCTAAACGTGATCTGTCACTATTGTGTCTATTTTGAAGGACATTAAGAATCTAAGAGTGTTCCTTGATCTGTCAGGAGGGTAAGGGGAGGATGAAAAGTTTTGAATCTACCAGTTATCGACGATCGCGAAATAAATGTCCCACGTATTTGGACTCGTATCCTGAGTGTATGGGGGAGGGAGTGGGGGGGGGGGGGAGATAGAAGTGGGAGAAAGAAAGAAAGAAGATAAATTTTACGAGAACAGAAAAGATTGGATTGACCTTAATATAATAGGAATACCCTGTTCCTCCATATGCTGGGCCTAGGTGACAACTTGCCCCAGAACAACATATGATTATTGAAACCTATTTCCTTCTTAAATACATAACCCGGGAATTGTATGATAGGAATTTCCATCCTGTCTCTTCCGAATTTCCGGGCATTACATATAGGCGCAGTCATAATGTCGTGACGTCATCCTGCAATGACGTCAATTTGGTTGGTACATGCACTGAGTTAAGTTATTGTTTTCATTCAGCCATTCCAGATTTTAGATTTTACGAACATTAATTTATTTTGCATTTCAGAGCATGAGAAGATGGCAAGTCGAGGAAATTGTCCTTTATGTGGCAGTGAGATAGATGGTGAAACGGTGGTGATTGTTGAAAAGGGGGCTGAAGGAATCAACAAGGCCAGTATCGACAGAGGTGACAGTATCGTGGTAGTTGCTGGTACCGAGGTGCATAAAAGATGCAGAGTGAGCTATATTAACAAGAAGCAAATATACTTGTTCAAGAAAGCCAAGCTACAACCACCTCAACCTGTCAAAAGGAGTGCGCGTGTTTCTGTCGGACCTTCCAACAGTAAATCGCACTGTTTGTTCTGTGGCAATGAGATAATAAAATCACCCGGTTGTGCCGAATTTGATAAATTCAGCTGTGTCAAAACAGATCATTCGTGGAGACAACCCTCTCACATTGTAAGGATGGTAATGATGGCTGGGCATTCACTGTTCGTGGTAGAATAGAGTATTTCGGAAAGGACCTCCACGCTGCTGATTGTGTGTACCATCGGTCATGTGACATCAATTTTCGCACGAAACGGGCCATTCCTTTGCAGTACAGAGATGGTCCAACTGAAAAGAAGCCACGAAAGGTTGGAAGACCGAAGGACTCTGACCAAGAGCAAGCCTTCATCGGAATGTGCTCGTTCTTAGAAGAAAATGATGAGGAACAATTGACAGTGGATGATCTTGCTAAGAAAATAGCAGAATATCTGGTTCAGCCAGATTCCGTGGCCTATGGCAACCAGTACGTCAAATCCAAACTGGTTAAGCATTATGGGGAATCTATATTCATTGCCGAGCAAGAGGGGTTACATGATATCGTAACATTTCGTGAGAAAAGTAGTAGTATTCTGAGAGACTATTTTAGCCAGCCAGAAAATGATGAAGAGGCTCAGAAAAGAGCCATCATACAGACTGCGGCTAAACTGATCAAGAGCGACATTAAGTCAATGATCACATCTTCAATCGACCAATATCCTGATATTTCGGCGCTAGAACCTAGAGTATCTAGACTAGAGTATCTGCCCTAGAATACATTCCATCGAGCTTGCAATGCTTGCTCCAACATTTATTTGTTGGCAAAGACACTTGCAGAAAGGTGGCGAGTATTGGACAATCTATTGTACAAGCCGTGCGCCCCAGGGCTTTGATAGTACTGCTGCAGATTGGATTAGCAGTACAGGTACACCACCACGTCAGGTCGCGATTCCTGGTCGACAGCCTCTCAGCCATGGGTTTCTGCTCTTCATACTCAGAGGTCCAGCGATTTGAGGAAAACGCTGCCACCTATACTGCTCTGGATTTACTGGGCGATGGCGACATAGAAGGACCAGATTCGGCACTGATGTTTGCAGCTGATAATGTTGACCACAACATCATGACATTAGATGGGAAGGGTACATTTCACGGAATGGGGATGCTTGCAGCCATAACTCCAGGGAGGCAAGTCCGCCGAACAATCCTTAGAAGCCGGATTGAAGATCTGAAGATTGTTGAACTGACTGAAGTTGATATAAAGGAATACCGGTTCACGAAATATGCCCGTGACAACATCAAGTTTGATCCTCTGCCATTCCTTGAAGCTGCTGATCAAAAGATTGACCTACTGTGGGAGATGTCCCTACGCTTCAAACAACCTGCGCCAAACTGGAATGGCATGATGCATCTGTTGCATAAGGACTGCAGTCATCCAGGGCAGTCCTCTGTGGTATTCCTTCCAATCATTGACATGTGTTCTGGGAATAAGTCATGCATCTTCTCCACCCTTCAGTACCTTTGCAAAATTGCAGATTATCACAAGTCCCCGGCAGTTGTGACATTTGACCAGCCACTGTACTGGAAAGCGTCCCAAATCAAACATGGGGTGCCTGCAGACAGTCCGGTTCGAGATGTGGTGTTGCTGCTGGGATGCTTCCACACTCTAATGAATCTTCTGGGTGCGATAGGAACATTGATGGATCGAAGTGGAATCAACGAAATCCTGGGAACCATCTATGGCGAGAATGCAGTACAGCACATCTTGTCAGGAAAGGCAGTTCAGCGTGCTCTCCGTGGTCATCTGCTCCTTGGTCAGTGTCTCACACAACAGGTTGTAGACAGGATCATTTGTGACGACCCTGATTTTGCAAAACTTGTGAATGAAATTGAAGAGCTGTATATGCAAACACTGACAGGGGACACAACACTGGATTCGCTCATCTCATCTGTCTGTCTCACTACTATTGACCAAGTCTTGTCTACCAAGAGAAATGAATTCTCAACTCATTCTAAAACAAGCAAACTCTGGCTCAGTTACCAACAGATGCTAGGCGTTGTCAGGGAGCTTATCAAGGCTGATCACACAGGATCCTGGGTTATGCACCTCCACGCCATCGCTGACTGTTTGCCCATATTCGCCGCAGCTGGACATGCAAACTACTTAAAATTGGCCTACCTTTACCTCCAGTCCATGCAAAAACTAGAACAGGACCACCCATCCGTCTTCCATAGGTTCATGAATGGCTTGCATGTCATCAGGCGTACTGATCAGTACTGGGCTGGCCTTGGATGTGACCTGGTTATCGAGCAAGCTCTTATGAGATCCCTCAAAAATACAGGTGGACTCACACGAGGAAGTGGAATGTCCGACCATCAAAGGGCCCTGTGGACCATGTCTGTGCCAGTGTCTTCAACGTACAGTGAGGCAATGCAGATTTTCACAGGCCAGAGCTTCATCACCAGTGAGCAACATAAGAAGGCAACAGGGCCAAGAGTAAGAAGAGATCATGAAGACCTGGAGAAATCACCGAGACGAGAACGAGGACGAGTTCTCACCGGGTCACCGAGTTCTCTCGGTGACCCAAGTTCGATCCCCGAAGAAATCCAAAACCTTTCTGCACCGTCGAGTGGCCTAAGAACACCCACATGCTCTGCCCATCAACTCTACCTTCGATTGCGAGTGCATCGGAGAACACAGGGGGGCGGCATGAGCCTCTAATCACAGGCGTCACTATAAGAATCCTGCCTGCGCAACCACGGGCGAGGACCAACCATCAGAGCCCTCAAGTGAACCTCCAGAGCCTACCACCCGAGCCCTGGGTCACCACTGCCTACAGGCGCTATAGGCACAAATGTAAAAAAAAAAAAAAAAACGTACCAACAACGCCTTCTACATCCCCAAGCCCCCTCCCCCCCGTTTCCCCACCAACATCAAGACCCGCTTTTTTATTACGACCCCCCTCCCCCGTTTCGCCCCCTTCTCCATCACCAACACGTACCCACCCCTGTTTCTCCCACCTTCATCTGTACCCCCCCTTCCTTCTCCGTCACCATGGCAACACCCACCCACGTGTGAGGCATGTCTCTTGACGCTATCGTGATACGTTCATGGGACCGTCATGGCACTGTCGTGGTTATCGTAGCTCTATCGTGACGTCAAAATGACCGTTGATTTTCCATTCGTGACGTAGTCTTACAGCTGTCATGACTCCATCGTGACCATGGGCTATATGCAAGAATGCTCGTCAAATCCCGGCAGGTGGAGATTCCCCACAGTCGTATCTCCACCGGTGGGATCTTCAAGAAATGCCCGACCGGTGGATATGTGACAGTCGTACCAACACAAGCGATGGCTGCAAAAGCAGGCGTACCAACACAAGCGAGTCCAAGGCGGCATCAGTATTTTGACAATTTTACACTTATCTAATTCCTTTTACTAGCCTAATTTATCATTTCTGCCAATAAAATAATAGCTTTGTTAGTGTTCGCCACTTATTTTTTTATCTGAGGCGTTGATGAAGAAAAAATGGGCCTGAGTGATGCTTGTGCGTACATTTGAACGTCCCGCCAGTCGCCACAAAGCAATATGGCGGACCACCTCCACCACAGCCGCTCTCCCTCGTCACCACTGATCACAGCAATATAAGGCCTCCTGCACCTACTTTTACCTTAATTATGACACGTGTGCATTCACAGTGTATGCATGTCACTCTCGGTTATGTTGAAAACTCGCCTGTAATGGTCTGGGAAGAAATAGAATGGAATAAGGGCAGAGCGGTAGCAGGTGGGATGTGCATGGTGAACGCTCAGCTGACTCAAACCTCCACTCATTGCGTTGTCCTCTGTTGATTCTTGCTTACCAGCGCCGCGACGCAACGGGTCGACAAAATGTCTTGCATATGGCCCATCTTACGACCATCATGACACATACGTACAGGCAGCGTGACATTGTTGTGAGGCTATCGTGGTCTGCGTTTATCGTGGTCAAATTTCACGATAGCGTCAATAATCAAATTTGTGGCGCTATCGTGGTTCGATTATGGAATGTGTGAAGGGAGCTTAACCACTTACTTCCGTACATAGCCCGCAATTTTGCACCAATCTGCTCACCATCAGATGCCATGTAATATCAGGCTCACCGTCGATCACATCCTGTTGCAATGTAAACTACCTGCAAGGGAGCGTCGTCCTCTCGCAGAAATCTGTGAGAGGAAGCGCCTCCCCTTCACCCTGAGATCCATCTTGGGTGACGAACATCCGGATGTGGTCGATGGGCTGATGATTGTCTTACAGGAGATCACTTTAATCAGGGAGTTGTGATTTGCCGTTGCTTCTTATGTACGTAAGATGTATATATATGTGTATATATGTGTATGTGTGTACGTATGTGTGTATATATATATATATGTGTATATATGTGTATGTGTGTATGTATGTGTGTATATATATATATATATATATATATATATATATATATATATATATATATATATATATATATATATATATATATATATATATATATATATATATATATATATATATATATATATATATATATTATATATATAATAATATATATATATATATTTATTTATATGTATGTATATGTATATATGTGTGTATGTATATATGTATGTATAAGTGTATATATGTATATATACATGTGTTTGTTCATTATCTCCTTTAGTTTATGAATGGGCATGGAAGAGGATTGAACGAATGAATCTTGTATTAAGATGTAGTACACACCTATAAAAATCACCACTCATGTCCCCACCCTTATCTCCTATCTAACACTAATATTAGCTTTGCGATAGGATCCCCTACTAATAATTTACTGTAAGTATGAATGATTGTGTGCATGGTATGCAAGCGGGAAGGATGTTAAAAATAAGATAAAATAATATACAAGTAAAATAAATTAGAATAAATTAGAATAAAATAAAATAAAATAAATTAAACAGTTAGGAGTGAAAATGAACGTAAAACGAGCAATGCGATAATGGTTAGTTTTGATATCCAGTCCCTTTTCACTAATATCCCATTAGATGAGACTATTAATATTATCACTAATAATGTATTTGGCAATGATATCTCATTTATAAACTACACAAAAAAACAATTCTCTGATATATTAAAACTAGCTTCTAAAGAATGCCAATTCTTATTCAACGATAAACTGTATGTCCAAACTGACGGAGTATCCATGGGATCCTGCTTAAATCCATCCTTTGCTAATGCGTTCTTATGTTTTCACAAACGAACCTGGCTGTCTAACTGCTCCGCCTCCTTTATCCCAGGAACGTTTGGGAAAAACGTATGAGTTTAACTTGAATAATAATTAGATAAAAGCTGAAACTTGGCACAGATGTAGAAGTTTGTGCCCTGACCAACATATTAAAAGTCCCACGGAGTTCCGCGCCGGCGTTAGCCGCCATATTGGAAAATGGCCGCCATATTGCAGTTTAAAAAAGTCAAATAGCTCGCAAAATATGTGTTTTAGCCAAAACATCATTCAATAAAAGTTGCTCAGAAAGTAATTTTGAGTAGAACTAACCCCTTATATATATATATATATATATATATATATATATATATATATATATATATATATATATTATATATATATATATATTGTATATATATATATATATATATAATATGTATATATTATATATATATATATATATATATATATATATATTATATATATATATATATATATAATATTATATATATATATATATATATATATATATATATACACACTGTTCCTTTCCTTCACGTTCCTTTCGACTAGGTCACTAGACTATTGATTTCATCCTCGATCGCGTTTATCGCAGCGAAGACACCAAGCCCCTCGACATCCCAGAATTTGCCTTAACGAGAATACTGGAGCTCTGCACAAAAGAAGTCCCCTTTCCTAACAGTCATCTGATATTTTCCTCTTTTATATACTGTTCGTGTACTTCAACTTATATTTTCCATTATTAATATTTTGCGTTAATTGTTTAAGGCTGCGGTGTGCCTGCGTCCAACCTTCACTTTTTTCTTGTGGTAATTTATAATCCTATCCCTCTGCTTTGTATTTTTTTTCAGAGAAGGCATCTCCTCACTGGATACTACAATATAGTATCCAGTGAGGAGATGCCTTCTCTGAAAAAAAATACAAAGCAGAGGGATAGGATTAAAAATTACCACAAGAAAAAGTGAAGGTTGGCCGGGAGTGGCGTCGTAGAGTGGGCGAGGCGACGCGCCCCCCGGCGTATGCCCCCACTGATTGATTGATTGATAATGTAAACCAAAGCAGAAAAATCGTTAAGACGAAAGTTAACGATAAAGTAAGTAAAAATGCAAAAGAGCGCGTCGCCTCGCCCACCCTACGACGACGCCACTCCCGGGGGTCACCACGCGCGAGTCCCCATGCAGGCTCCTTTCCCATACCAAGCAGCTCTCGACAAGAAACATCAACTTGCCCCAGCCACGAGCCTTGTGGCTGCCCCCTTGGCCTCCTCCACACCAGATTGTCTCTTACAGATACAACCCGATGGGAAGGATCGGCTTCAGGGTAGCGTACCACATGCCTATATAGCCGAAGTTGGCGCTGACGGACTATGCAGGTAATAGGCCTCGATTCAGTCTCACGGTGCAATCGCTGATTTGACACGTAATCATCCCAGCGATACCCCATGATTCTGCGATGAAACTTATTACCAAAGGCATCGATTCGTCTCTTCAAGTCGCTATTTAGGGCTATATTCAAGAATGCTCGTCAAATCCCGGCCGGTAGAGATTCTCCACCGTCGTACCTCCACTGGTGACATGTACAAGAAATCCCCGACTGGTGGATATTTGACAGGCGTACCAACACAAGCGAGCCCAAAGCGGCATCAGTATTTTGACTGTTTTATACATATCTAATACATTTTACTAGTGAAATTTATCATTTCTGACATTAAAATAATAGCTTAGTTAGTGTTCGCCACTTGTCTGAGGCGTTGGTGCAGAAAAAAATGGGCCCGAGTTATGCTTGCGAGTACATTTGAACGGCCCGCCGCCACTGCTCCACACAATGGCCGACCTCCACCTGCCGCCGCCGCCCAGCTTCCTCACAACTTCACACACCTATATAAAGCCTCCTGGACCTGATTTTACCTTAATGATGACACGTGTGCATTCACAAGGTATGCATGTTACTCTCGGTTGTGTTGAAAACTCACCTGTAATGGTCTGGGAAGAAATAGGAATGAATAAGTGCACAGCGGGATGAAGGTGGGATCTGCATGTTGTCGCGAATCAGCTGACTCAAACCTCCACCCGTTGCGTTACCTCCTGTTGATTCTTGTATACCGATTCGCGATGCAACGGGTGGAGAAAAGTTCTTGAATATAACCCTTAGTGTCCATGTCTCACAACCATAGAGTAAGACAGGGATCACAAGCGACTTGAAGATCCGGATCTTTGACCTCCTGCACAGGTACCGACAACGCCAAATACTCCTGCTGAGCTTGTCCATAACACCGTGGGCTATGCCAATCCACCGTAAGACTTCTTGACGTGACCCGCCGTCATTATGGACTGCGCTACCAAGGTATGTAAAACTTTCCAAGATCTCAATGTCCTCGCCGCACGCATGAACAGACTGTACTGTTTTATCTAGTAAGCCTCCAAACACCTTGGTCTTAAGCCAGGAGACCTCAAGTCCCAAAGGCTTTGCCTCCTCGTACAGCGCCTCGAGAGCCATCACCAGGACCTCCAGCGACTCAGCAAAGATTACTGCATCATCGGCAAAAACAAAATCAGTGATCTTGGTGTTGCCGAGGAATAGACCGGCAGCCAGGGGCCTTCAGCCTAGATGAGAAGGATACCAATATTGGAGTATGTGGACATCTCAGGTGTAGCGTGGGATGTTTTGAAATGGCCGTCTGCCGGGTACCACTGGTTGCGTGTGACCCCTGGGGGCCCTTAAAGTGGCCCTTTTTTCGGGCTAGCATAGATATTGGAGATACCACATAAAACCAACTTTACATGGCCAAGTATATCCCCCAGAGTGTAAAATGACCAATGCCAGACAAATAGCCCGCTGTTTTGGCCCTGCCAGACGGGCCAAAAAGGGCCAAAATTTCGAGCTAGCATAGATATTGAAGATACCGATCGGAACCACTTTTACATGAATGATTATATTCCCCAGAGTAGGAAATGACCCATACCAGACAAATATTCCTCTGCAATGGTGCCGCCAGAAGCCCTTACAAATGGGTCTTGGACATGTTTTTGAACACCATATGCAGTTTCAAATGCTTATTTCTAATGGGTTCCAGGGGTGCAAAAATTACCAAAATGTCTAAATTCTCGAAACTAAACAGTAAAAAATGTCTTTAAAAAATAAGCGCAATTCAACTCATAACTGAATAGACATAACTATGAAGACATTACACATGACTAATACATATAAATACGTACAATGTGATGTTAAACTGATTTGAGGTTGTGTGTAAGTGATTATAACCCATGAAACAAAATTGGTAGCAAATATCGAGACTAGTAATTGTGCTATACTAGTAACTCGACAAAGAATGAGATTGAGCATTGGGTATACAGTAGGCACACTTGGAACACCAGGTACATTAGGACCTAGGTAGTAGGGTAGGGTAATCCAGAGTTTTGTGATCCCACCCAGTTAGACATGAAGGTAGTAGGTAAATGGTAGTAATAAAATCAAATATATGTCTTGCAGCTCCATACTAATAACACACCAAAAAATTGGATATTGTTTGCAGACTGGCGCTAACTACTCTCGACATATTAACCATAAGTTAAACATGCCTAACAAACCAAATGTGCCACGGCATCATACACCTTCACAAATGTCACTTATAAGAGTAAAGTTGAACGATAGAAATTTCAGGCATTCATTTTGCACATTCCTCGCGTGGCAAGCTTCCTGTCGCTTACTATCTCATTACTGAATATTCTTATATAGGATAATACTTTAACATATTATAGATACAATATCTAAAAGCAAGTGATTTTGTTTTGCTAAAAGTGAAGGATCTTTTCCGTTTGGTGACCGCCACAGAAACTATTGAAACTATAGGCTATATCTCTCCTATGCAGTTTCTTTATCCTCGTTCCAAATGTGTGATTTTTTTTTGTGAAAAAATGGATAATAGAAAGTCTATAGAAAGTTAAGGCCTTTCAAATTTTATTCTGCCAAAAGTTTGTTAAGGAATCGAAGTTGTGTGGAATTGTGAAGAAAGAGCCTAAAAGTAGCCTAACCTATTGTATAAAAATATAAAATAACCTTGACTAGCTTAATTTAATATAGTCTTTACCTAAACTAATTTTATCTAAACTAACCAAACTTTACCTAAAACATAACTATACTTTGTATTTTCCAGTGTCATTATTCTTGTTCTGTTAGTTATGTGCAATTAAAATAATTTCAGTACTAGTCACCGTGTGAAGGTAATTCTGTGAAGGTTTTAAGTCTCGTTGGAAGTTCATATTTCTGGTCAATACATTTTTTCGAATGAAAAACCGTGGTTCCTAGTTATTACATACCATCTTACTAATATTTATCTGGTGCTCTCCATGTTTTGCCATGTCTAGGCAGTTTCGCGGGGGTCGGAGCCCGACCCAATTTCAGGACAGGACAAGGATCATTTCAAATTTGAGAAAGACATTTGAGGCAAGGGCAAGACAATGGCTATTTTCAATAATTTGTTAGGCATCTGCCATTTTACACTCGGGGAAAGCTACTTGTTAATTTGCAGTTGTTTATGTGCGGTATCTTCAGTGTGTGCTAGTCTAGATAAGTGGCGGGGGTCGTGGGGCTCACTTTAAGGGCTTCTGGCGGCATCATTGCATAGGAATATTTGTCTGGTATGGGTCATTTCCTACTCTGGGGAATGTACTCATTCAATCTAAGTTGGTTCCATTTGGTATCTTCAATGTTTGTGCTAGCCTAGATGAGTGGCGGGGGTCGTGGGGCTCACTTTAAGGGCTTCTGGCGGCACCATTGCAGAGGAATATTTGTCTGGCATGGGTCATTTCCTGCTCTGGGGAATATACTCATTCATGTAAAAGTGGTTCCGATCGGTATCTTTAATATCTCTGCTAGCTCGAAATTTTGGCCCTTTTTGGCCCGTCTGGCAGGGCCAAAACAGCGGGCTATTTGTCTGGCATTGGTCATTTTACACTCTGGGGGATGTACTTGGCCATGTAAAGTTGGTTTTATGTGGTATCTCCAATATCTATGCTAGCCCGAAAAAAGGGCCACTTTAAGGGTCCCCAGGGGTCACACGCAACCAGTGGTACCCGGCAGACGGCCATTTCAAAACATCCCACGCTACACCTGAGATGTCCACATACTCCAATATTGGTATCCTTCTCATCTAGGCTGAAGGCCCCTGGCTGCCGCTCTAGAATGGTCCACAATCACTTTGATCGACAACTTTGCCCAATACCCAGTCCATATAAGTGTTGAAAAGTGATGCGGGAAGGACCCACCCTTGCCTCACTATTAACAGGAAAGAAGCTGGATACACCTCCCCCACACTTCACAGCACTCTCAGTCCCAGAGTACAGACCAGTCATCAAACCATTAGTCCTTGCAGGAATCCCGCGAAGTCGCAGAAAATCCGAGAGTGACTCACGATGCACTGAATTAAACGCCTTCTTGAGATCAACATAGGCTGCAAGCATCCCCTGTCGAAACTCACGTCGGCGTTGCGTTCCACCAGGACACGAAGCGCTAGGATACGGTCCGTTGTTGACTTATCAGGCGTGAACCCAGACTGCTGAGGTCTCTGATGCTTCAGCAGATGACTGCGGACCCGTGTCAGCAATAGATGGGCAAGCACCTTGCCTAGCACGCTGAGCAGTGTAATACCCCGGTAATAGTAGTTGCAATCCTGACGGTCCCCTTTCCCTTTCCAGATAGAGACGACCAGCCCCCTTTTCCAGTCAGGAGAAATGGTACCTGATTGCCACACGGCAGTCAGGACAGGATGCAACCCGCAGATCATGGCCTCTCCCCCAGCTTTGAGGAGCTCCGCACTGATATTGCAAACACCAGCTGCCTTTCCACCCCTCAACTTTGCTACTGCCTCTCTGACTTCGTCAAGAGAGGGTGCGGTTTCGTCAATGGGAGGATCGGCATTCACTGCCTGTAATCCAGTGGTATTAAGCTGCTTAGTTGGAGGGTCCACCGTTACAATATCGGAATACGTATATCTCAGTATTTCTTTCTTGTGGGGGAATTTTAGTCATCTCTACTATTTTTTATGCGAGTGGGTTTTCTGGCAAAATAATGCTCATAAGGATATTTAATTTAAACTGTTTATTTATTTCCGTGTTTTTGGAACCTGTTTACTATGTTTTGGAAGTGTGCATGAAACATACACGTAAGTATTATACTTGTATTGTTTTGTTGCATATTGAAGTTAGTTGTTGTTTCGGTTGGGATTTCGGCTCTTTGTCTTTGTTGGCTGTTTGTCGCCTATTGTCTGTTCCCTTCCCTTATATCTTGCAACATCAATTTATTTTCCTTTTTTTCACGGAATATTTGCTGGAGTGGCGTGTTGTTGTTGTTGTTGGTGTAGATTGCCATCCACGGATGAATGACGTGGGCCATACAGCCATAAAGGCGGCCCACAGGTGAATGCGTATCTAGTGAATCGGCAAATGAGGACCCCCGATGCTCACCAAGGTGGGAAGTCTGACTCGCCCGCTTCGCGAAGCGTCAGAAGCACCCCTCCCTGATATGGCGACAGAGATCTGTTACACACACACACACACACACACACACACACACACACACACACACACACACACACACACACACACACACACACACACACACACACAACACACACACACACACACACACACACACACACACACACACACACACACACACACACACACACACACACACACACACACAAAACATATACATATATTGATATATGGCCCACGGTGTTGGAAGCCAACTCCAGTAGCAGAGGGAGTCCAATTGACGCGCATGTAGCCACGTATTAGAAGGCACCCTATTGCTCTTTGGAGTTGGGATGCACCTACCAGGACAGGAGTCAAAAGACTCAGCTCAGCAAGGTGGTGGATGGTGCGTGACTAGCCTGGCAAGTGCATTATGGGAAGTGTTGGCTGTGACGTCTTTGGCGGCAGCGGGACCCCTGGTTAGCATATCGGAGGTCGCTGGACAGTCCATAACGTAGTGCTTCAGTGGGGACACTGTCTCGGCATCGCAGTGGCAGCATGCTAGGGGCAGAGTGCCTTTTATTTCTGCGAGGCATTTGTAGCCAATTCTGACTCGGTGCAGCGCGTTCCTCGTTTTCCTGCCGATGTTTCTTGGAAAGAGCGTGGTGTTAGTCCTGGTGGTGTTGTACCAGTGCGCGCTTGAGGTAGGGTTAGTGATCCAAGGGCGGAGACAAGTTACGGCCTGTTCGTGGCTAACCCTCCTGACGGTAGCCTTGATCTGGGAGATGCTGGGCGGAATAGGCGCGGTAACCTGGGGAAGACTGAGCGCCTCCTTGGCCGCTAGGTCAGCCGCTTCGTTGCCAGGTATCCCTGTGTGGCTCGGAACCCAATTTAGGTGTACGTGGCGACCGCTGTAGTGGATGTTTTTGGCGGTCGCCAGGACAGAGGTGATCAGGTTCACGTTGTCCTTAGGGGACACAGTCTGAAATACCTGGATTGCGCCCAGACTGTCAGTGTGGATTGTGACGTTGATGTCACGGGGTACTGCGAGCTGGAGTGCTCGTAGTATGGCAAGGAGTTCAGTCTGTAGAGTGGAGGAGTTGTCGGGTAGGCGGTAGAGGGCTGCAAACTCGTCGTGGTGGACGGCTGCGGCTGCGGTCCCTGTTGTTGTGTCTACGGAGCCGTCTGTGAAAAAGACGTCAGCTGCATGAGTCGGAGCAGATCGTACTGACGACCTTGCCTCTGATGCCAGCTCTGCCGGTGACAGGTCGGCTTTTGATTTGGCGAGCTTCCGCGCAGAAAAGTGGAGAGGTGGTGCTTCCCAGGGAGCAGGAGTCGAGTAGGTGGAGTGTGGCGGGTCCTGCTGAAAGTTGAGGAACACATGCTGTGTGTTGAGCGCCTCTATGTTTTTGGCCATTTTCATGCCCCAGGTGTTCTTCTGGAAGAGAGTTCTGTCCTGCCTTAGTGCTTGACCCACTTTTTCAAGCAGGGTTGTGCTGTGACCGCGCCTGCAGAACTTGGTGAAGTGGGAGATGGTGAGAGCAGTTAGCCGGGTGCGGATGGGAGGCGTGTTTGTTTCGAGGTGGAGGATGTTAGTCCTTGTCCACCTGGGCGCTCCAACCATGATCCTGAGCGATTCATTTTGGACCGTTTCAAGTGCGCTGGCCTGTGTTGCTGAAGTGAGTGAGAGGCAAGGGGCCCCATAATCAATGAGGGAACGGATCGTCTGCACGTAGAAAGTGCGGAGGACATCATAATTGGCTCCTTCGTGAAGGCCTGTCTTGATTCTAAGGATCCGGATCCTGGATTTTGCCCGTTCCTTAGTAGCGGCCACGTGTTTCTTGAAGGTCAGTTGGGAGACTAGCCAGATGCCGAGATAGGGGAAGCTGTTGATCCAGTTTATGTTGGTGTCCTGGAGCTTTAGGGGGGGACGTGGTGTCTGGGAGCCAAAGTGAACGGCCTTGGTTTTGGTAGTGTTTATTTTCAACCCAAGTTCGACGCAACTGTTGCCGACGGCGGTAATAGCCGTCTGTGCGCTCTGAGCGTACCAGGGTCCGGTGGTTATCAGGGCCAGGTCATCCGCATAGCCCAGGATCATGCACCGAGGGGAAGCGAAACCAGGTTCTCCACCAGGATGTTAAAGAGAAACGGGCTTAAAATGCTCCCCTGGGGCGTGCCGTTTTCAAAGGTGGCGAGGTCGGATAGGGTGCCCTGAAAGGTGACTCTGGCTTGCCTCTCACTCAAGAAGTCCTAGGTCCTCCTTAACAGTCTGCCTTGAACGCCTTTCTCAGCTAGAGATGCGAGGATGACCGGGCCACTTGCCATCTCAAACGCTTTCTCCAGGTCCATGAAAGTCACTACGGCTTTCTTGTCAGAGTTGGTTGAGAGCATTTTTGTGATGCAGTCCGTTGTGCCTTTGTTGGCAGTGTAGGCATATATGTGGTGGTGTAAGCTGCCTCCCTGCCATTGAAGTCGTGTGAGGATCATTCTCTCAGCTGTCTTGCCAAGGCAGCTGAGGAGAGAGATGGGGCGTGATTGGGTAGGGTCTCTGGGCTTGGGAATGGGAACAATGACTGCCTGCTTCCACGCCGGGGGGAGTCTGCCTGTGGCGAAGGAAAAGTTGATGAGGTGTAGCAGTTCCTCGTGTGCCTTGAGACCAGCCTTCTTGATCATGCTGTAAGCGATCTTGTCAGCACCTGCCGCCGTGTCCTTGCGTGTCTTGAAGGTATCTCGCAGTTCTTTGATGGTGAAAGGGACGTCCGTAGGAGCTGCCTCGAGGCAGGAACGACTAACGGCGGCTATTCTGGCTGGAAAGAGGCGTCGCTGAGTGTCTTGAACAGCTTGGGCATGTTGTGCTGTGCTGCTTCTGGCGGCGAAGGATTGTACGAGGCGGTTAGCTTCATCGGCGGGGTTGGGGTGAACGGCCTGTCGGACGGAGGCTTTTCCCGATATCATGTGGATCTTTTTCCACATGGCTGAGATGTTGGAGCTGTGGTTGATGGAGGAGCACCATTCGAGCCATTTTTGCGTTTTGATATTGCGCGTAGCTTCCCTTGCTATCCTGATGGCTGCTCGTAAGAGTGTTCTGGTTTCCTCTGTGTTGTGGCGCCTGTTTAGCTTTATGGCTTGGTTAATTCTGTGGTTGTACTCCCTGACCTCAGCGTTGTAGTACCATCGATCTTTGTGAAGGATTAGACCGGGCTTAGTGAGCGGGATAGCAATGTTGGCAGCTTCGTGAAAAGCCGCCGTGAGGCGGTCTTCGGCCTCTTCGAGGGAGTCAGGAATGGGGGTTGAGGCTAGGATGTTGGCAATCGAACGTTCAAAGGTGTGCCAGCTAGCCCGGTTTAAATTCCATTCTGGTGGAGGTGGGGGTCGTGTCAGTTTCCTGGTTTGGAGTGTTGTGCAGGAGGCAAAGTGGTCGCAGGCTAGGTGTGGGTGAAGTTCCCATGTTGCGTCGCGGTTTAAGTCCTGCGAGACAAATGAGAGGTCTAGGACACCCCCGGCGATGTGTGTGGGCTCGACTTTGTTGAGAAGGATCGCCTCTGACACGCTCGTCATGGCCTCAGCAATGTGGTGACCGCTCCTGTTCGTTCTCCCGCGTGAACCGAGGGCTTCGTGATGCGCATTGAAGTCACCGCCGACGAACACATGGGAAGTGGTGCAGAGAGAGAGAACTTCGCTGACGTCTAATGTCTCATTGTGGCCAATTCTGTTGTATATGTTGTTTACAAGGAGTTCGAGGTTGCGCAGTGTGATCTTCACCGTTGTGCTCTGTAGCTCCCTGAAGTTAACCGAAGTGTTAACTGAGAGCAGAGTCTCCTGGAGAAGGATCACGTCCCTGCTGTTTTCTTGTGCGTCCGCCATCAATTGGTGAAGCCTGCCGCGGACGCCGTTAACGTTCCACTGCAGGATTCGGACGACGTCAGCTTGTTGGCGGGGGAGGAGCGTGTCTCTCTCTTGCCGTGATTGATGAGTTTTGTGAGTGCCGAGTGTTGTTGAAGATGTGTTTCCTTGGTCGGGTGACGGGTGATCGGAATCCCCTGAAGTTGCTTCTCCCTGTCTATGGACGCCGACGCCGGTGTGGTCCCTGGGGGTGGGAGAGGAGCTGTCTCGGCTTGGGATGGGAGAAGAGTTGTCTCGGCTTGGGACGGGAGAAGAGTTGTCTCGGCTTGGGGCGGGATAGGAGTGGCTTCGGCTGGTGGAGAGGGGACTGTATGTGGCTGTGGTGTGGAAGGCGAGTGGCTATCACTGTCTCGGCGACGTCGTCCAGCTGTTTCTCCGGAACATCTTTGCCGAGGAGAGCCACCAGTGCCCCTGCGAAAGTCTTGAAGAGATCTTTCAGTTCGGTTTTGGTGATTGTGATCTGATCGTCTTTCGGTGCCACTTTTATCATCTGGTTCGGGATTGGGACTTCGAGACGTTGTCGAGGTTGGAGGTAACTTCCCCTCCAAACTCCTCGCCCGAGAGCGAGAGCGGGGAACTCGCTGGTGTCCGCTCCGTTGGGTCGTGTTCCGGCTGCAGGAGGTGCTGTTCTCCGGCCCCAGGTCGACGTGGTTGAGAGAGCTGATCTGTGGATGTTCTGTGATGGCGTGAATGATCTCTGGCCCCATGTTGACGTGGGGGCGAGCGCTGGTCGATGCGTCGACATAAAGGACATCTGTGTTGTTCTTTTTGCTTCCACCAGTGTCCTTCTTACAGCGCAGTTGCGATTCCACGCGTGGTGTGTTTCCCTGCAATTTGGGCATTTGGCAGTCGTGGCGGTCCCGGCCTTGTGCTTTTGGATGCAATTGGTGGTGTCGTGGCTTCCTGAACACACCCCGCATCGAGCGGGTAGGGTACAACTGTTCTTGTGGTGACCGAAACGCTGGCAGTTGTAGCACCGCAGAGGTTTCCTGCTGTAGGGGCGGGTGTAGAAAATTCCCCACTTCTCGATGTTCAGGAACCCCGGCAGAGGGCCCCTGACGGTTATCTCCACCTGCCGCGTCTGATCCCCGGTGTAGACAGTGCAGCGCTTGGCCTCGATCACCAGCGGGTGTCTCTCTATTGGAGTGAGTGGCATTAAAAGAGGATATTGCATCAGGATCCCCTTGGTGGTGCCCTGTCCTGTGGGTTTCAACTGGATCTGCTTGCCGTCCACCTGATTCAGACTCATGATATGGTTGAAAATATCTTGGTCCGGGGGGATGATGAGTACGTGCCCTGTCTCCAGGAATTTCATGTTCATCTTCGGACCGTTGAGAGACTTCTCGATGGCTTCCGCCAGGTCCAGGGCTGAGGCGAAGCCTTCGGTGGGGGGAACTATAATCTTTGGAAATGAAGTGGAGGCGGTGGTGGGCTGAAGGTGACTGGACCTGGGTGCTGGGAGCTGGAGGGAACGGGGAGCAGAGAGTTGGTAGTGGGAACAGGAAGCTGTGTTTCTTGGCTGCGCAGGTGCCGTTTCTTCTTGTTGTTTTGTTCGTACCATGTTCCTTGTTGATTAGCAGACTCCTCTTGGTCAGCAGACTCTTCTGGGGCCAAGACGTGCGGCGGGATCGCTAAGATGGTGGCAATCACGTCCGTGTTGGGTAGTGTTTTCATTTGCTGCGGTTTGGAAAGGCTGATCCCGTGGGTCTCGTAGTGACGTTGACCTCTGTCCGCGCTCAAGGATCGTCGTGGAGTGCTTGCTAAAAAAACTTCCGTGGAAGCTTGTCTGGTGAAGGTATCAGTCGCCTTGAGACGTACCATGGTGGCAGCGACGTGGTATAGAAAGTCAAAAGTCTTGAAGAGACAGCAATGTGATGGTGATGACTACCTACAGGGGATGGGTTGCTGCAGACGTCCCGCCTGCTAAAAGGCGTCGTAGACACCCCTTCCCCTGCCCTGTGAAGGTCCTTGCCTAGCCCTATCGAGAGTTCTGCACGGGTGCAGCAATGTTTGCTTGGAGCAGCTATAGAAGAGCTGCTAAAAAAAAAGTGTTTGCCTTTACCTGGCCCCGCAACTGAGGTGGACCGCACGATCACAGGTTCCTCAGCGCATCGCAGGCTGCCCCGACCCCGCAGAAACAGCACAAACACGCCCTAGCCGAGGTGCTGCCTCCACGAGGGGTTTCCGACCAGACACGGGCTTTTCAGGTCCCGAGAGGTCTTTCACCAGAGCGATAGAGGGAAAGAAATTAAGTAAGAGAAAGAGCCTGCTCAAACCCTAGGCGCCCTAAAAAAGAAACGATCCAAAACTCCGCAGGAAAGGGGGGTAACTTCCAATCCGATCCCGTACTGGAGTATGAATCGCCCTTTTTAGGGGCCAAATCGTATGCAGCCAAAAAAAGTCAGTCTCAATAAACTCTGTTTAAAGCCACGAGGTGGTGGTGGCTGTGTCGAAAACAGTGACAGTGGGCGTCACAAACAAAGGTGGCGGGGGAAGCGGGCGGGATCTCACTTCAAGGAGGAGGTCCCCGGTACACGCTATCCCGAGCAGTACACACGTCAGCTTGAGAGCGGGCCTCAGCGCCGAGTGCTAGCACCGAGCAGCCTAGCTGGCAGCTGGAGCGCTGATTGGCTGGCTGGTGAGCGGTGGTGGACGGCTGGAGAGAGCTGAGGAGAGGTGTTGCTGGGCTGGAGGCTGGACTGCAAGTCTGGTGAGCATGATGGGAGTGGCGTGATCTCCTCCGAAATTTATATATACTCGTATCTTACTGGAGGACTTATAGGTGTGTGCAACTGTAACAACTCAGCTGCAACACTCAGAGCAGATTTTAAACTGTCTATCCTTAGTGCATTTACTAGTGATGTGATTATCTATTTTGCAACATTTTAGGCAAGTCTAAAGACTATATACGAATTCCTCGAACTCTATTTTGTACCTTGTAATGTTCATGTTAAATCCAAGTATTCCCATTTCTGTCGCTTTTTTGGCCGAAAGAGCTATCCTGAAGCACATATTCATTTAAATATTTTTTTTGTGATCTTGAAAATATTGTCAATGCCTTCAACTCATTTATTAGAAGCAGTGAATTCCTCTTTCATTTCGTTTTTGAAGTGATTATAAATGTGTAAATCGACATTGAAAATTTGAATTGAATAGAATTGAATAGAATTCTCTTAGCCATTTGCTCGGGAAGTAAACTATGATTATATTTTGCATCATTTAGAATAGAATGCATTCATTTCCGAAGATTAGATCGACATCGTTATCTGTCTGTGTGAGGACTACAATCTCACCACTCACCTCAAAGATTTTACTCACTTAAACTAGACGTTTCAAGAGTATTCTCAAAAGCTGTACTTTATTTACTTCCGAAGGATTCGGGAGCTATATTTTGGCTCGGGCAATCCTATTATGCTATCTTTAATGTCTTCTATCAATATAAAAGAGATAAAAAAAGGTCCCTCATCTCCAGGACTTTCTATAACCACCCCTCTAAATAGGCCCGATTATGGATATACCGTCACGGTTCGGCGTCGTACCAGCTCGGTAATGTAAGTAGCCCTACAAGTATATGAAAACAAGGGTTAAGTAAAACAATGCATAAACATTTTCTCCCACTTGTTTGGCTTCAACTCCTCATTCCTCGGCTACTTATGATCACATCAAATTTATAAGCACGATTCCTGAATCTGCACACTTTTCTGAATATGTCGGTATAGGATACGTCCCAGTGTGAACATATCTAGAGGGTGAAAATAGTCATTTGATCTTGGATTTGCTTACATCTCAACCGCCGCGTCGCCTTCTCATGGAGCAAGCGACGGTGAGCGTTTTCTGCGGAGGGTACAGCAAGAAAAAAGTGACCGCTTGCAAGCAAAAATTCGAAAATTCTTCGAAATCTTCGAAATTTTTTCGAAATTTCGAAATTTGCTAAGAGATCATAATCGGCTAAATTAGGAATGCTCACATGAATATATAATAAGTGTGAAGACGCAGTTAAGACTATTCCTATTGATTATATTCATTTAAAGACAGTTCTACCATTGTTGAAATATCAATGGAATAAATATGAAAAGGCTTACCTCCTATATGAAGTTCAATTAAGAGAAGCTGGGGATAAAAAATTTATTCACCAATGCGTGACTAAGTATGAACACGAGTGTCAAAGATATCTTGATAAGATACTTGAATATGAGGGATTACTAGATTGTACTTGTATTCCAACAACAGTTAAAGCTTCTTTACCCTAAATTAAATTACCAGACTTGTCATTACCCCAGTTCTCAGGAGAAAATTGGTTCTCCTCGTGGATAAATTTAAATTTATTGATGATAGATCTGACTTAACAGAGGTACATAAATTACCTTATTTGTTGGGTCAGTTGAGAGGTCCCGCATATTTGCTGATAAAGGAATTAACAGTTGAAAATGGCAATTATAATGTGGCGCTCAAGATTCTCAAGGAAAATTTTGAGGCTAAAAACCTAGTTATAAAGAACATATTTTGCAGGTTTATGGATCTACCAAGTCCTCAACATAATTTAAAGGAATTGGAAGATTTATGAGTAACTTTGAACTGCACCCTAAGAGTAATTGAAGCTCATAAACCCTTGATTGAGTCAGACTGGATGGTCAGTACTATGATATGGACGAAATTACCCACCAGGATGCGAGACAATTTAAATCAGAGGTATAATAGTAACTACTTCACGGTCAAACAAATAGTAGAGAGATTATTGCAGGAGTGCAAATATCTGCACGGTTAAGAAGGAAGAAGAACAAGAAGCAGGAAGGAACCCCCCACAGGGAGATCAAGATTGTTACACCTAAGGGTAATCAGCTATATCAGCCACCCTTAGAGTTTAAAGATCCCTCGTTAGTGGGTATTTATCCAGCGCCTGTTAAAGTTACGCAAGTTAAACAGCCTGCAGTCAAGATTCAAACTACTCATCCTACCAGTAACCCACAAAGGCCTACTCAAATAAAAAGTACAATCTCTACATCCAGGGCTACTTTTGTGTCTTATGTGAGGGGAAACATCCACCCTCCACATGTAATATCTATACAGATTGTACCACTAGAGTTGAAAGGTTAATGAGCCTTGGTAATTGCCTCACCTGTCTCAGTGTGTATCCTACGTGGACACGTAGTTCGGTATTGGTGACCGATCGCCGCCGCGGCTTGGAGAGGAGTACACTTTCAGACTCTCCCGGGAGTAACATCTCTCGCCAAACTTCTCTGATTATATCGAGAAGTTGTATATAAACTTTTGTACATATGTGTTAAACAATAGGACGTGTTCAAAATCAACACAGCGATTCCATCCAGTGTTGTGTGATAACATCCAGTGTTGTCTTGACGCCTCGATAACAAAACACACCGCTTCCGCCCTGCACCTCCGGCCCTGATCACGGCCTGGCCGCTCCGAATACCAAGAACTATGCAGTATTGATAAGCCTTCAACCCAATTCAACCCTCCTATCCACCAATAAGTATCTTAGTTAGTACTGGCTGGGGTATTTTGTCGGGATGATATAGACAAGGGTTATCAGAAGGTAATAACTCTAATTAAATAAATGTTTGTGACATAACATTTCCACATACTATTTATTATTATATTTTTACTACTGATTGTAGTAAATGGATTGACACCATCATCTATCTTGAAGGGATGAACCATCTTGTACCGCACTTGTTCATCTTTAGAAAATCTGCAGAAGCTTATAGTTCTTTGTTTCTTGAATAAAGATGTACACCAAGATACAAATTATGGAACCAAACCAAATGTGTTTGGTTCCATCATCATAGATAATCCAGGACCTCGCCTGTAGACCCGTTTGAAAAATGGTGTTGGGGGGATTTCTCACTTGATCATGGTTAATGGGTCCCTGGACATGAAAAATCACCGAGGTCCACCATCGCGCCACGAATGCCGCTATGGCTAAATCAAATATGGCAGCCGACAGCCGAGATAAAACTATAACTTTTTTATTATTATTTGGAGTAGATACACGTTAATACCACTAATCCAACTAATTTGAGAGTGAGGAGTTAATTTCTGGTGTTGTTTTGAATATTTGGGGTCACCTTGACCTACAAATGTCAGGATCAATTTGGCCATTTTTAATGATAGCAACAAAAGTCAAATTCAACAAATTCACACACGTTTAACTCATTTCTGATATTATATTATACAATAGATAGAAAGTCATAATGACCCTGATAAATGTAATTCAATGTCATCGTAAATAAAATTGTATCATTAAGATTGACAAATAATGTTTATTGGGTGTGGTAAATAACAAATTAGACCATGTGTGAATATAACGAGATACAGATGAAAACCAAAAACAAAAGCAAATGAACATATTTCCAAAGGTACACCACATCATAGGTATTCGTAAGTTGACCATCACAGAAAACGGACCTTCACCTATAACAACACAGGTGTCACTATAAAAATCCAGCCTGCGCCACCAACGGGCGGAGGGGCCAACCAGCACGACCCTCCAGAATGTGCAGGGCCAACCACCTGAGCCCTAGAGGAAAAACCATAATAGCCCACAGGCGCTATAGGCTTCAATGAAAAAAAAAAAAAAAAAAAAATTCAGTGCCAGGTTTTTACATGATGAATTATATATCTTTCCATGGCAGAAAAGGATACACTGAACACACGAATGACACCCACAGAGTCGAGTGGCGTACCTGCCTGCACACTTACATGTTGTGAGCAGAGTTTGTGGCAAGGGCTTCAGGCATTTTGATGGCAAAAGTGTACCAAAATACTCCTCCCATCCATGCCCCACTGGTTTTAGTATTGCCTCATGATCTTCGGCTGTTACAAGTACAGTTGGCGTGCCTTAAACACCAGAAAGAATCCTCGTTGAATGTGGTTTATGATCACACTGCTTGTAGAAGGGAGTGAATAAATTCCAGCACTGCCACCTGTACGTATAGTTCTCTACCCTCAGTTGGTCAAATGTCTCAACAGTCGTAGTTGATCTGGCTCCTTCCCAGACACGTACCAAGTCAGAGCTGGGCAGTATTTAAATACAATTGTATTTAAATACGTATTTAAATACATTTGTGTATTTAGAAATATATTTATAAATACACTGGTTGTCATGTATTTAAATACAGTATTTAAATACTTTTATGAGTATTTAAATACAATGTATTTAAATACATTTAATATATATATTATATATAATATATATAATATATATATATATATTTTCCAGAGTTTACCAGTGAAAGGGATGAAAGAGTAAAGATACTGATTAACTCTTGCATTAGGAAGATGGACAGAATAGGGATGAGAATGAGTAGAAAGTCTTGTGCAGCGAGGCCGCGGGAGGGGGGGAGGCATGCAGTTAGCAAGTTCAGAAGAGCAGTGAGCATGAAAATAACGGTAGAAGAGAGCAAGAGAAGCAACATTGCGGCAGTGATTTAAAGATTGAAGACAGTCAGTCAGAGGAGAGGAGTTGATGAGACGAAAAGCTTTTGTCTCAACCCTGTTTAGGAGAGCTGTATGAGTGGATCCTCCCCAAACATATGAGACATACTCCATACATGGGCGGATAAGGCTCCTGTAGAGAGCAAGCAATTGGGAGGGAGAAAAAAAAGGACGCAGACGCCACAGGACACCTAACTTCCTAGAAGCTGTTTTAGCAAGAGATGAGATGTGAGATTTCCAGTTCAGATTTTTAGTAAAGGATAGTCCTAGAATGTTCATTGTAGAAGAAGGAGACAGTTGAGTGTCATTGAAGAAGAGGGGATAGCTATCTGGAAGGTTTTGTCGAGTAGATAGGTGAAGAAATTGGGTTTTTGAGGCATTGAACAAAACAAGGTTTGCTTTGCCCCAATCAGAAATTATAGAAAGATCAGAAGTTAGGCGCTCGGTGGCATCTCTCCGTGAATTACTTAGTTTATGAAAAAACTAAAAATACTTTTTTATCAGTTAATTTGGCCATAATCCCGCCCAACTATCTGGCAACCCTGATGTTACAGTGAACCAGTGTTTCCACTGGCAAGGAAATGTCCTGATTTCAAGGAAATTTAGGCCTGAGAAGGAAATTTCTAAGGAAACCCAAAATATAAGGAAATCCTAAGGAAATTCATTTTTTTCGGACATGTTAGAATTTGTGTGTATTTAAAATGTATTTACAAATGTATTTAAATATAATTGATGTATTTAGTATTTAGTATTTAGTATCTAGTATTTAAATACATTTCTCCCATGTATTTAGTATTTAGTATTTAAATACATTCAATGTATTTAGTGCCCAGCTCTGACCTGTACGTATAGTTCTCTACCCTCAGTTGGTCAAATGTCTCAACTGTTGTAGTTGATCTGGCTCCTTTCCAGACACGTACATCTCTGCTAATGCTGTCTGTATCTTGCTCTGACAAGGTGTCTGTTTCTCCAAGGTTTGTCAGATACTGTACTGGGCCCCATACCATAGGTGCATGCTTGGTGCCCGCCTTACTCATGCAGTTGTTTCCAGTTAATATATGTGCGTTGATCACTGTCTTGCATGGGCAGTGATGCTCCAAGGTGAGAAATCACTTGATGCAGTGGAAGCATGAGCCGCTTTTCACCAGTGCCATACTGCTGTCACATTTCTCTCAACCCCAGAGTTTGAAGATAGGGAGTGTAGTGTTGCAGTAATGCAAAGGTTTCTGTGTCATTGGAGACTACAATAACTATCTTGCATGTTTCACACGAATAGCTCACTCCACATGCGCCACCAGCCTGCTGTCTGTCTCTTCAATCCAGCTCAGCAAGTTATGGACTTCTTCGCCACCAGTTGCTTTCGCCGGAACCACCTCCTCATCAGAAACAATAGAGCTGGCGATGATGGTTACATTGCTGTAGGCTCGATAGGACACAATATCTCGAGGCAGCAGCTGGAAATTATTCTTATTTTTCTGAGATGCCCAGAATTTGTCAATTTGCTGAGGGATGGATGTATCTCTGCACATACCAATGATGTTAATGCCTGTTGTTGGATCAGTACGCCGCATGCGCTCCCCTTCCTTGAGAGACATCTCAATATAGGAGTTAATACGAGATAGACAAACATGTGATTCTTGGGAGAGACATCTCATTCATTGGGAGAAGGCTCTTACTGCGATCTCTTGCGTAGAGAGCATGGCCAAGCGTTATATGCAATGGTGTTTTCTTCAATCCTCTGTGAATGTTGTACAAAAGCATTTGGAATAGACAGTGCACTGTACTCTTGTGATCTCTAACCCATGTCTCCTGTTGTTCCTGTGAAGGCTGTTGCTGGTCTGAAGGCAGAGCATCTTGTGTGAACTGTTGCTGCTGTGGGAGCTGTCTTTCTTCTGCGTTAATGTCTTCATCCAAGAGAGGCTGGATAAACTCCTCTAGATCTTTAATACGACTTTGGAATAGCTTGTGTCTCGGGACCTTGAATAGAGAGAGTTGCTGAGAATGGAAGAAGAGGCGCTGGCATCATTGTTCCTTCCCTTGATGCCTTTAAGTCAGTACTGTCACAGAAGCTGTCTTGCAGACCAAAGTCGACGTCCATGAGTGAGTCTCTCAACTTGCTGCCAGCCTCTCTTATTATTTCCTGATTCTTCAACTTGATAGCTAGGTCAGCAGCTGTGATGTCAGATGAAAAGAATATGTCAGGTTCATTCACTCTACTGTTTGGACAGATTTTGACCGATTCGCTATAATGGGAGATGATAAACTGTTTCATATCATGGTTTTGAAAGGTACTTGTAGGCACCTCACCTACCTGTAGCAGACTCAACGCAACTCTACAATATCAGACATAGTGCAACATTCTCCCCTCATCAAAATGTTATCAATATATGGGATAGTGCGTGTGAACAGCACATGCTTGGTATTAGTGATAGCCAGTGCTTCAAGTTTGATGTCACGTTCGTATTTTCGGATGTAGTTTTGACGGCAGAGGTTGTGACAATATATATCTGCAGAGACGACTGATTTGACAGAGTACCGTCGTCATCTCTCAGTCGGTCTGCAATGCGTGTATAAACATCATCTTTGTTGTGCTTTGCAGCATCAATGAATTTCTTGGCACTAATATACTTACAAATTCTGTATTAGTCACGACATTTCTTGTCTTCGACTTTTGCGTATATAGCACAGGGTAGTGTTCTTGGATCCTTGTCACAGCTCGGAGGTGCACAAGGTACAACACTTTTACGAAGGGTTTTCCTAAATCCAACACTTTCAGAAGACTCGCTTTCTGTGTCACACACCATAGGCTCTTCAACTCTTTTGCTCTTTTCCTCAATAGCCTTAAATTTGCCAGAATGTGTGTAAGATTTATAGCATTTGTTAGTATTGTGGTAAACAAACATGCCACTGTCATTAGTCTCCTCTTCATCCCCTATAACACTTTTGATACGCTTTGAAGCAACATCATTACGAATTTGTGCAGCTCTTTTCATTCTTGCACGTCCTGTCTTTGCACTAGTTACAGGTATTTGTTATCTTCTTGACAGATAATGCATATTATTGGATTGACTACGTCCTCCTCTTCCATTGAGGCGGCCAAATTCATCCTACTGGGTCCTGGTAATGCTGAATATTCCATGATTGTCATTGAGATGAAACTTCAATCATTCCAGAACATCATGCACATGCATGAAAAGAAAAAACAAAAATACGTGTGACTCACTTTGAGTAAAAAGGGGTAAATTCATGTGCCATTGACGACCCTGACACTTGATGAGCAGGATGACTCCAAATGGTTAAATAAACATCATGCAGACGTGAATTTCTCACCCTCAAATTATTTAGATTAGATGTATTCTATTATGTGATATGTGTATCTACTCCAAATAATAATAAAAAAATAAAAAAATTCGACTGGCGGCGACCATATTTGATTTAGCCATAGCGGCATTCGTGGTGCGATGGCGGACAAGTACCTTGGTGATTTTTCATGTCCAGGGACCCATTAACCAATATCAAGTGAGAAATCCCACCAACACCATTTTGCAAACGGGTCTACAAGCGAGGTACAGCATCAAGATGGCCATATCATAGGCTGGTCTTGGTTAACAACGGCCCGTGCTCTACTTCCTTTCTTCTGGGAGGTGTCTCTCTGTCGCGGGACAGCTATGGACTGGCGGACAAACTGCCCTCGACCCCTCGATTGCTCTACCCTGTGACGTCGGTGAGCACGTGAGCAGAGATCGAGACGCGCTTATGGACGCAGGCGGGCTGACCTCTCTTTCTTGACCTTGGATGTTACATATAAATAAGGTGAGAGCGAGGGCTCAAGAATCTTCTGCTGCGGCTGCTGGTGAGAGAGTTGGATTTAGTGTAACCTCGTTGTATCATGTCTCATTTTATTTCTCTTTCTAACTTGCTAAAAATGTTCCAGTAATGATAATGATGATGAAAGTAATAATGATAATGATGATAAAGGTGATAATGATAATAATGATAATAATAATAATAATAATAACAATATCAATAATAATAATAATAATAAAAATAATAATAATAATAACAATAATAATTATAATAATAAGGGTAATAATACAATATTAACAAAAGCAATAACGTTAACAGTAATATATCAGCAGCTGCACATAACAATAGAGTAACAAATATTGGTTACTTTGTCTGTTGAATCTCGCAAGACACCGCAGATCCTTTCCTACATTCAAATGAAATTATAAATTATAATGGTGTCTTCCCTTCCCCACGTAAATATCATAGAGGCAGGTTGTGCACAATAATAACGGTAATATATTGTGGTTACCCTCAAGAATTTTATTAGAAGCAACGAGGGTAACATACGCGGGTCATAAAGTTTGAGGCTAAGAGGACATGCTTCACTTATCTTTTTATCAACGAGCTCCACACCCTACCTCTTGACGCTCAAGCAGGCAGGCACTCTGCTATCATCCTTCAAGCAGCCCACCTTTCCATTCCTGTCAGCAAACCCCATGCCCGCCTCTATAAGGACCGTTGGATCTACTGCCCCAGGCTTAAGGAAATCAACCGCCGTGTTAATGCCGCTCGCAAACAGTTCCGTCGCCACCCTTCCCCTTCCACCCGCAGCTACCTCCAAAGCGTTGTTCGCCATGCACAGGCAGTCAAGACCCGCCTCCGCAGCCATGCTCTCCTCCACTGGTGCCAGGGTATCTCTTCCCACACACCCCTCGGATGTATGTGGAGACGCGTTCGGGCCATATACTCCTCTGGTCCTCCTCCGCTGCCCACTCATCCTGCTCCAGTTGAGGAAGCCGAAAGACTGGCCGAACTTTTCGCTGCCCGCACTTCCCCAGCCACTCTTCCTTCTGAGACCCAGCATATGCAACAACTTCTTGCTGGTTCCCGCACTGCCACCATTCACGCTGCCTGCGCAGAAGAAGTGGAGTCTGATGCCTCATTCACCACAGATGAGTTGCTGTGGCCTTGCACAACCGGCCAGACACCCCTCCCGGATCCGACCAAGTCACCTCGACCTCAACCGTGCTCTATCACCTCGGCCTCAAGGGCAAGGCTGCCCCCTCCTTGCACTCTTCAACCTCTCCTTTGCCACTGGAACATTGCCTGCTTCCTGGAAAACTGCCACCATCCAGCCTATCCCCAAGGCCAAAGACCCTGGAGCCATGAGACCGATTTCTCTACTCAGCTGCCCGTCTAAGATCCTGGAGCGCCTGGTTCTGGTGCGTCTGAAGTGGCAGATTGGCGAGCTCCACCCCTCCCTTTTTGCTTACCAGGCGAACAGGAGCACAACTACGTACCTGATGACCCTTCTTGGTGCCCTGCGTTCCCGGTCAGGCCTTGTTATATTTTTAGACCTCGAGAAGGCCTTTGAACTAGCAGATCCCTCTGTCATCCTGGAACTTCTCGCCATCAAGGGAGTGCGCGGCTGCCTTCTTCAATGGCTTTCTGACTTCCTCACAGATCGCTCAGCCCGGGTGCGCTTTCAAGGAAGGCTCTCAACACCTCGCCTCCACAGCCTAGGCACTCCTCAAGGCAGCTGTCTTAGCCCTTTCCTATTCAACATCCTCATGGAAGGGCTGTTCACCGCTAACTATGGGAGAGAAGTTCAGCTTCTCTGCTATGCTGACGACTTGGCCCTCGTTTTTCCTGGACGGTGCCTACCTCAACAGATATCAGCAGCTTTAGACTGCCTCCAACAACGCTGCATCTCTCTGGGGCTCAAACTCAACCCGGACAAATCTCGCTATATGACCTTTGGCCAACCTCCACCTCTTCACCCACTCCAGCTCGGTCGCACTGTCCTACAGTACGCCCCCACACATCAATACCTTGGCATTTGGCTCGACTCGAAACTGTCATTCACAACACATGTCCGCTATGTTCGAGAACGTGTCAAAGCACGCACCAAGGCTCTTCTCTTCCTCTCTCGCGGCAGCACCGGTGCGCCCTGCAACATCACCCGCCTCTTTTACATAGCCGCCATTCATTCTCTTATCGATTACTGTGCCCCCTGCCTTCCTGGCATCTCGGATGCTCTCTTTCAATCCCTAGAGGTGGCTCAGAATGATGCAATGTGGGCCATCCTGAATGCTCCTCGTTGGACACGCATCGTCACCCTGCTCGCAGAATGCGGAAAGTGCGGACCCCCCCCCCCCATCAGACAGCGCATCTACGCTAGAGCAGCACTAGCTATGGCCAGGTACCTCAAGACCCGCCCAGTGGCGTAGCTACGGGTGGGCCTGGGTGGGCACGTGCCCACCCACGAGAAGCCGGTGCCCGCCCAGGTGCCCACCCACTGGCCACGGCTGCCGTGTGGTGTGGGAGCCGTGTTCCACTAGGTAGGACTGAGGGAGCATGCATGGAGTATTATAAATAATTTCTACTGATGACTTACCCTCGACCTCAAATACAATAAATATTTTTCCTCTGCTTGAAAGAAAGAAATATGCCTCTGAGTGAGTTAAATTCATATACTTTCTATTGATCACTTTTAATAGCAACGAACATAACTAAATTACACCAGCTACCCTTACAAATTTTCTATAATGGCTTGTGTTGGTACTTAATTGGTACGTGTCTCCCTCTTGACTGCACAGTTCTTCTCATTATTGGAAAAACTGTATGTATTCATCAGTGGATCTTATGTCCATGCAAAATGGTTGGATGTGCAAAAGGAAATATTCCAATGAGCAAACTAGAGAGCTACAACGACTTTCAGATACCAGATGGGCTTGCAGGTAGATACTTGCAAAGTAATGAAAGAGAGACTGAATGCCGTTCTGCGTGTTCTAGAAGTTTATCAAATGACTGCAATGCTGACAGAGCTATTGATGCAAGAGGACTTTTAGGTCAAATAGATGCTGGTTTGCTATGAAGCTAGCCCATTATGACACATATTCTTGGTAGGATAAATCAGTTATCAAATTGCTACAATCAGCCAATCTGACATGGTAAGAGCTGTAGAATTAATTGAAACTGTAAGAGCCACCTTGAAGAAATGCGGTCAGACCAAGCCTCTTTTGATGCTTTGTGGGATGAAGTTGAGAGAAACTCAGCAGCTCATGGTTTTGATACTTCAGAGTGTAGAATCTGTAGATCACCAAGGAAACGGAAACTGTCTACAAAATTGCAGGATTTTGTTGTTACTGATTATATTGGAAAACAGTCAGGGAGCACACACTCTGATTTCAGTGTTAAGGATTCAACACGAATTAACTTCTTCTATCCTATTCTAGATCATATGTTAACAGAAATGACAAGGCGCTTCAATAATTAAGCATGTGAACTTATGAAAGCATTACAGGCACTGAATCCACAAAGTAAGGAGTTCTTATCTTTTGAGAAAATGTCTGGACTTATTCATGCATTTCGTGCTAATGAGGAAGATCTTAACCATGAGCTGCACTCTGTAAAACGCATGTTAGAAAGACGCTATAAGGATGTAAGTGACAATGAAAAGCCCAAATCACTGTTAGATTTAGTGAGAATTCTTGGTCCATATGAAGAGGCATTTCCTGAGTTCTACAGAATGGCCAAAATTTATGTAGTATTACCTGTGTCATCAGCTTCAGCAGAGGGAAGCTTTTCTGCTCTGAAAGTAATCAAAACTACACTGAGAAATACAATGGCAATGAGAGATTAGGTAATCTTGCTGTGTTGTCAATTGAAAGCAAGCGAGTTAAAAGCCTTGATTTACAAGAATTTGTTGATAAGTTTGCTGAGAACCAAAAGAACAGAAGAATTCTGATTAAGTGAGGTATTTTCACTTTCTCAGTGGAATTTTTTATTTTATTTGCCTGCTGCTTTAAAACTTCTGCATTTTTTTTTATTTTCAGTATCAATTATGATATTTCTATTTTGTATAAGTGGTAATATATGTATTTAATTTTTTGTCATGACTGCTTTATTTCGTTCTCCATCAGCAACTGGATGATACCCTACAGTACTCAACACACACTCCTAGAATAAAATCTAATAACCTTCCATAGTCCATACGACATCAGATAAACTCTTGATATGGTCAGAATGCAAAATATGCAAGGGGGGGGGGGGGGGGGTCTTGGCACTGTATGTGAAAGTAGGTCCCCAGTCCCCACCAAACTCCTCAGCTGTATGGGCTTGTTCAGCTCATCTAGTGCCCACCCATAGTCAGCTGTGCCCTCCCAGGTGCCCACCCAATCATAAATACCTAGCTACGCCACTGGACCCGCCCCAACTCCACTCTTGCGGCCCACCTTCGCCACGGCTTCCAGCGTCCTCCGAATACCCGCCCCGATGGCAACTGGGTCCACGCCATGGCTGATGCTGCACGAGCGCTTGGAGTGGCTGACTTGGTCCGTTGTGATCCGGATGTGGCCGTCCCAGACCATTTTCCGCCGCCTCCTTGGGCCCCCAAGACCTTCCAGGTCATTCTCCCGTCTCGCACTCACCCAAAACAACAACTACCTGCCTTTCTCCGCCAGTGGCTGGTCACAATTGCCCCTCTTTCTACTCCCGCCACCCGTCTCTACTTCACTGATGGTTCTGCTGGTGAAAATGGCAAGTCTGGTTCCGCCTTTGTCAGTGGTGCTCTCCAGCGATCACTTCGTCTCCCTGACAATTCCTCTGCATTCCAAGCGGAACTTGTGGCGCTGCTATCTGCCCTTCACCATGCTTGTGAGTCACCCGTTCATGAAATTCACCATTTCACTGACTCCCTCTCTGCTCTTCACTCCCTTAATGCTACCACCTTCAAAGACAATGTCCAACTCCTGTCTTCCACCCACCATCATCTCCTGACATTGTATCGCCTAAACTCAGATGTTTTTTCCTTCATTGGGTGCCAAGCCATGTCGGTGTATCTGGTAACGAACAAGCAGACGAGGCAGCACGCAGAGCCAGCACAGCGCCGAAAGTTACCTTTCCCCTCCTCCTCAGTTACGCCTAGATAAAGTCTTCTGT